>JAHKKF010524457.1:0-32584 GCA_019740295.1 Labeo calbasu | reverse complement strand
TCTTATTTGGTAAATTTCCTGTCCCTGTTTAGTTTTAATATTCAGTGCACCTGTGTTTCCTCAATTACCCTGTGTATTTAAGTTCTTGTGTTTCCATTTCTCCCCTGTCAAGTCTACTAGTTGTGTATGTGTGTTTGTGCCAGTTTCAGTTGTTAAATAACCCCGCGTTAATTTTATTTAAAGTATTTTTTTAGTTTTTCTCATTTTTATTTGTTTTTAAATATTAAGTATTTGATTTTATATATTAGTAATTTTAATCAAAATAAATTAAATAAAAATGAATGAAATAGAAATGTTGCTTTAGTAACTAGCTGATTTTTTTTTTTTTAAATGTCAAATTTAATTGTTTTATGTTCATAATTTTTTGTATAATAACACTTTATTGCATTCAGTTTCCACTTCAGTGTATTTCAAAGATTATTAATAATAAATAAATAATAATAAATAAATAATAAGGACATTTTAATGGATTACCACAACATCTAAGCACACATCATCATATCATCAACACAAATACTGTTTTTACTGTATGTTATTATTTATTTTGAAGATGGATTGTACCTCATAGAAAACTTATTGAAGAATAAAATAATACATTTGGAATGCTTTTTTAATGTTTCATATGCTGACATAAAAGTAAAATTAACTCAGTGTCAGTGTGTAATCCATTTATTGGTTTATGCAAGTGTATATCATATTATGCTGTGATAAGGCTACAAACAGGGAGTGAGGAAACAACAGTAATATTTGTCAGTGGAAACTGTGGCATTATTGAGCACAAAGTCTTAAATATTGAAGATCAGAGGGTTTCATGGGAGTTGCAGATTACTTGGCCCATGGCTGGGCAATAGTTAATTTTGTTGGCCTCCATGTATTGATTGGCATTTTGCAGTGAGGTTGGAGGAGGTGAGATGGTAAATGCAGTAAGTGCAGAAATCTCCTGAGGCTAGTTTGGCAGAGATAGGTCTCAGATGAGCGCTCCGGGTTTCCACTGCACTCAATGCAGTCAATAAGCAGGGCCTACTGACTGCAGCTTCAGCTGATGCCATGATGATGTGAGATAATCGAAAACAAAGATGTATATGAAGTAAACTTCAGTGTTCATTATGAATTAGTGTTCATCTATAGTTAGCATTTGACTGCTACAGAAAATAATATTGACTTTTTAAAAACAATTACAATTAGAGTATAAAACATTATGATGGAAATTTAACTGCAGACCCTTGTGGAAAAGAAGTGCGCTTAATTGTGTTAAATGTGCACTTAAAGTGTACTTCAGATCTTGAAAGTAGTTTTAACAATCTGTACTTGCAGATAATAAAATATTAATGAAATAAAAGGCCACACCATGTACTTAAATAGAGTTCACTCTCCCTACTTTCTTAACATACTCAAAAGTGTGGTTTGTAATAATGTCTACTAAACAGAATGATTTACTTTGATTTACAGTAAATCATTATGCTGTGAGTCTTTTCACACTTTTTAAAAGTACACTTATTTTGACGTTCACTAGCATACTGAAGCACATGTAAAATACTTTGTTGTATTTTTTTAAATGTAGTGTTATTTACTATTACATTTAAAATGAATATATTATAAAAATACAAATGTATAATTGCAAATATTTTTAAATACAGTTTTATTAGAAATGACATTGAAGTGTATTTTAGTTTACCATAAATGCTTGTCAGACCATTCAGCAGAACACTAACCACATTTCAAAGACAATAGATGTAATTAAATAGAAAGTCTTAAGCAGGTAAAATAAATAAATAAAAATGCATGTAATATAATTTTAAACTATAATTCATTTAATTGTCAATAACATGCAATTTAACATGCAATTAAGTGTCTCCAAACATTATATTCAGTTCACACTTAAATATACTATTTTAAAGTGTTTTAATTTTGTAATAAATACTCTTTCTTTAAGTATCCTGAAATGTGTTTTTTACAAAGTCATGAATATGCAAAAACATTAAAAGGTCACATTTACAGTGCATTTAGTTGAAACTATTTATTTATTTATTTATTGACCTTCTAGGAGAGACTATAATAAAATCAAATTAATAGAAATTCAGCTTTGCATCCGTATTTCCTTATTTCAATTTCATTGTATTATATCTTAAAATATTAAACCAATCTCCAAAAAAATGCTGAATTCTTTACTTAGAACTAACTTCACTTTTCTTAGCTATATATTTGCAATTAGTTGTAATTGGCAACATGATTTGTAGTGTATGTAAGAAGTCAGTTCACACAAGTATCAGTAACACAGGTGTAGCTCATCACATTAACTATGAACATGTTCCACTAATGTTTAACAACTAATGTTGGACAAAAGTGTCCAAGTAATTTGGTCTTAATTATGAACAATATATCTACTGAGACAGCGAATGACACCAAATTTGTAGTATTATTGCTGCAATTAGGCTCTCAGCATAAAACACACATCAAGTCATTCCCTAAGCAGCTGCACAGGAAAAAAGGTGTTTTCCTTCTTATTGCTGCAGCTCTAGGCAGACTGTAATTACAATAAGCCAGACAAAATTGTCTTATTGATTTGCATGGGGATTCTCTCTGAATGAGGCCGCAATCACTCTTGGAGAGAGACACCTACAGATGAGAAAACAGGAAAATATTTACAACTATAAAATCCATCAGTCTATGAAGTCATTTTTGAAGGCAGTCACTGCTGAGCATATGAGACTTCTCAAAGCATATTAGATTCTCAAAGCAGTGTGGTATCACATTGTTTAGGCACCGCTCACAGCCGCTGACTGACAGTCCTGCATTGCCACAGATTTCACCATCAGCGAGTTGTGTTTGGTTGTCCTCCATTTTCTCCGCGCTCGAGCAGCTGTAACGTCAACAATGTCTCGTAAGCAATCCCGGTGTTCTGTGTTGGGATGTAAAACTGAACACGAGTCTTCATTTTCTCCAAACATCTGATTCACTGAGGATGCAGTAGATTATTTTTATTTTGTTAAGGTAATGCACCTCAAAATCTACCTAAGTATGTTTATGTATTTGTTTCTGTGTGTACGTTATCATAAGTTGCCACTAGCAAACATATCCGCATTGACGAGTCGGTCACATGGCTTGGTCCACTGAGTCATGCCGATGACAGGTCAGCACGGCGTAAGTTTTGTAACATCGCATCCCACTTTCGGTGTGTTTGGCTTCTCATATGTACGACTGAACACCGGTTCTCTCGCTCTCAGCATGTTGCTTCTACCGACTGTTTATTACTGTATGCAAAGCAAAGCTGTATACAATACGCCCTCTTCTGAAGACAGGGCGGGAATATGCAGCTCATTTGCATTTAAAGTGATACACCAAAATGGCTGTTTTTTAGACACGCCCCAAAAATGACATTTTCCAGATGATATAATAAATGATCTGTGGGTATTTTAACCTGGTGAGTGGTAGGGTTCCACATGTGGGATTCTAATTTCTGTGCCCCTGGGAATACGGTCCCACATAAGGGATTTAGAATGTTCGGTGACGTCACACAACTGCCAAATTCAAAGTGCGCTTTTGCGTATTGGCTGGCGCTGAGCCAGAGAGAGAGACGAGCTCTGTACTTGTGATATAAGCACAATTATGCAGTGTTTTCAACCACATAATGCTTATTTTAGGTTTCAGACATTTAAATACACATAAGTACTAGTAAAACAATACATTTAGAGTTTGTAAAATACATACAGATGTCTATGGAAGCAGCAAATAACAATCCATTCAAATATAATTTGCAGATGTGTTTTCATATCACATACGCATAGTGTAAGTAACTAAAAAGTTCACTCTATTCCTCTCCTAGTTCACCAGCCACTTACTTGCGTGTATTTCGGGAGAAACTGATGAACTTATGTGCTGTAAATCCAGTTGACAGGCAGGGTTGCCATGTTTTCACAACAAAACCCGCTCAACTGTTACTCAAATCTAGCCCAAAAGTAGGGGGGGCATTAAAAATCGCTTTCCAGGGGGTAAAATACAGTTTTTTTTGACAGGGTTCCCCTGGTAAATTTAGCATTCCAGGGGCTAAATATTATGTTATTGGGGTCGCTTCAACCTGCGGCAATAGTGTTAAGGGGTCGTTCACATATCGTGTCTTTTGCACGCTCAAGTTCGTTATTTCAAATGTTCATAACGGAAGTGACACGGTGCGACATGCTCGGTTTTTCCAGGCACGTCCGCATCGAGATGAAAACATCTCAACTTTTCAGAATGACGCAAGCGCACTGCGGGTCATGTGACAAGAACCAACCAATTAGCTTCATCTTTTCCCGTAACAACATTGAAAGCTCAGCCAAGATGGAGAAACAGCTGATCGTAGCTGTACAGGGATTGCCATTTATAAATAAATTTAGTAGCAGAGCTACTAAGCAGCGTGCCTAGCGTTTAGCCGCGACATGTGAACGGCCCCTAAAGTAGCCCAATTCTGCGGGAAAACCGCTGACTTGGCAACACTGCTGACAGGACCCTCTGAGCGACAGCGCGAACAAACATTAGTGATGGGAGGTTCGGATCATTTTACCGACTCTGACCTTTGAGTCTCGTTCAGCAAAATGAACGAATCTTTTTTCGAGTCATTTCGTTCATCTTAGCAAAATATAATTAAAATGTTATGTGTTACTTCCATGTGAACACATCTACTGCTTACACAAACATTGATCACACTACAAACAAGACAAAACTATAATGCTATATGAAACAGAAAAGATTAATTCATTGTTTACCTGGGTCGTTAGTCTATGATTAGCTCACCTCACCTCTTATCTGACAGGTTTTCGAGTTTGAGTCGTTCGTTCATCTTATGGGGCTGTCACGTGATGAACAAAAGACTCAAACCCGAAGACACGAAACAGGTGAACTAATTCCAGTACAGAACAGAATAGGATGTTGCGCATGCGCGACTGAACGAATCACTCCCCGTGACGACTCGTTCTTCCTGAGTCACATTAAAGATTCGTTATAGATCACAATCCAGGGTTTTAAATGACAAAACACACTAATTTACACATATTTGTGAATAGGAACATCAGATAGTTCATGGCATGGTAAACAAATGTGTGAATATTTAGAATAAAAAAGGAAAAAACAAAATAAAAGCGATTAATCTGTCATACAGTGTTATTGTGGCTGCTGTGTGTCACGTGACAAGCATGACGCGTCGCCATGGAAACAATTAGGGCAAACGTTTTGAAAATAACAGTTGCCTAAAAAAACCTTCACTCCGGGGGGTCAGCTAGAATATTTTAAACTCACCAGTGAAAGGGTTAAGCTGAAACTTCACAGACACATTCTGGGGACAGCCAAGACCAATATTACATCTTGTAAAAAGGGGCATAATTTAATTAAATGCTCTACACAGGATCTTTTAATAAATATTTGAACTATACAAGCTTTGAGCTTCAGCCCACTCCACTGGAGGTGGAAAACATTCGACCAGATTTGGAAATAAAAATGGATTGCTTATCTTAATTACTTAGTTGGTATATTTCTGGTATTTGAGGTAGGTTACTGTATATCTGCCTGCTAAGTTTTTTTTTTAAACCCTCCTCTTTCTTTTCTTATAAAGGAAAATATATTTTGATTTTAGATGCAGCATGAGTGAACTGTGTTTGCAAAAAAAGTTTGCAGACTTTTTTTTTTTTTTTTACAATGTCGTTCGAAAGTGTGGGATCAGTAAGATTCTTAATGGGTTTTTTTGTTTGTTTGTTTGTTTTTTAAGATTTTAAAGAAGCCTCTTATGCTTATAAAGTTTTTTACTTGATCAAAAATACAGAATAAACAGTAATATTGTGAAATATTATAGCAATTTAAAATACTGGTTTTCTATGTTGGGGAAAAAAAAAAAAAAAAAAAAAAAAAACATTACAAATCGTACTGATCCCATTGAGCTCATACTCAAGGACCATACTTAACAACTTTTTTGTTTTAGTTGTTAAGTTCCAAACTAACAAAAATATGCAGTTTGATGCAGTTCCTGATATTTATATTGCCAAAAAGAAAGATTTTGAGTTTTGATCATCTTACTAATTTAGAGGCCTTAGAAATCAGTAGGCTTTACAAGGTTAAAATGAGCACAGCGAGCCCCTTTTCAAAAATTACTTATTGAAAGTGAAGAAAATATAGTCACAAGAGAAAAATACCAGAATGTGACTGTTTCATCTTTTGCCAAAGCCCCATATCATATCATTTATTTTAATTTATTCACTTTAATCATATTCCACTGGTCTAAATAGCCTATTTAACATCATGTTATAAAGACCTGAATTCTGATGCATTGTTTTTTTACCCTCAGGCCTGACCAGAAGGATCAATAATCTGCAATGAAACATTCAGTAAGAGCATCCTTTGGTTCAGCATCACACTGAGCAGTTTAGTCATCTTTGCAGGCAGCTGGCGCAACCTGTTGGGCATAAATTCACATGAAGATGACTGATTTTGGGTTTAGTTTCACATAGAACACCCGTCGCACTAATGCTGATCATATTTTATTGATCTACCAGGCAATCTCATTATCTAATTATTCTAATGGCCCTCTAGCCATCAACAGCTGGCCATACAATGATGAAACTGACACTTTCATAGCTTTGGACAAATGAATAAGGCTTGTTAAACTACACATAACATTTTGGTGGAATTTTATTTCCCAGCGTCTTGAAGACTGAACAATTGCCATCTAAAGATTCTCAGTCATCTAGGACACTTCTTAGATGCAGGTCTTAGAGCATCTGATTTCCATTTATTGCAGATGTTTTGCAATTTATCCAAGTGGCTCCATCAGCTCTAGAATGGTGCAAATTCCAGGGCATTTAAACTCATCACGCAACTTGTCGTCAGAAGACTGTGGGAGTCACCTCCCATGGCCTTCTACACCTCCTCTCAGACACTTGCAGCGACTCCTATCAACAGTGCTCCTGCAGTTTTGTCTCAATTTACACAATAATTGCTACTCACATCATCAGGGAGGCGACTCCCACTGAGATTTGCAACTGTTATGACGTCGGGGGTGTGATGAAGTTAAATGATGGTAAATCTCCATCACCCCACAACCAATGATGGTTGTAGAAAGAAAATGAGTTGATTCTGGTTAAAGAACATTGTGTTCTCTGGTACTTTCTGAAGAAGCTTTTCATATTAATAACAAAGAATTAAAGTTATACCAGTGTAGATATTAGCTACATTTTGAGAAGTTGACAAAAAAAAAAAAAACCTTAAACAGTAAACACATTTAAAATAGTTTTACATCAGAAATTATTTTACACAAACAGACACTTGAATGCGCCAGATTATTAGCCGGTATAAGGTAATGAATTCAGTAAAGTGTAAAACTATTTGCGCTACAGAGTATGAGCATACATTCAAATAATGTAATAAGAAGTAATATCAAGCAGTGTAAGAAGCAGTTTAGAACAGCTCAGCGTATCAGACACCGGCAGCCTCGCACATTAAAATTACAAATGGCCGCTCTCTATTTTGTTGGATATTCCGAGTGGTTTTACACCGCCACTCCACTAGATGGCGCTGTTGAACACACGCGAAATCGGCGTTCAACCGGACGGTTCGCGGCTGCACAATACTCGTTTTCATGTTTTCCACAGATATGAATATTTTGAATTTAAATATTCATTTATGTGTTTGTTACTCTGACAATAGAAACGTAAGAATGTTTTATGAAACATTATAAAACGTTGTAAAAGGTCTACACGTTAATCAGAAATAAGGATGTGACTGAATAACTGACTACATATTAGCCTATATAAAAATGTAGCTATAAACTGAATAATATAACAATGTAAATTACATACATTTTGAACAACCTTGCAGTACAACAGCAGTAGTTTGGCAGTAGGAGTTTCTGTAATGGGTTGAAAAATGTATGAATAAATTTACCTATCATGTACATGACACTGTAATTTATTGCATTAGTGAGTTACTTAAATATTTCCTTCTTATGTTGAACAATGCTTCTTAAAACCACAGAGTTAGGAATGTTTTGACAGCCTATAACAAAACATATGTATGTTTTAGATTGAAGGAGAGCTAAATATAGTTTGAACATTAAATTCATTGTTTGAGCTGTCAGATTTAGCTCTAATATACAATGTCTATTTGTTAATGTTAATATTACAGTTACACAAAAGAAGTAATAAAAACAGACAGCCTTACATACAGTTATGTTTAGACTGATATTCCTTGCATTAGATTAACATTATAATGCTAGGCATTTTCTACTTTCACTTTTTTTCTGCAGTTATTTTTAAATAGTTGATGCCAGAGTTGATTTTAATGGATGTTTGTAAACTTTACCATGAGCACTCTGACTAACCTAAGAATATATTAGCGAAGAATATATTATGTGTGTGGGGCATTGACAAATAAAAATTGGACTGTGTCTTATGGTGTGACATGGCCAAAATGTAGAAAAAAAAAAAAAAAAAAACTTAACATAAAAATAACATGAGAAAAACATATCTTCATTCTTACAGTTACAAATAGCATGAGAGAGGATTGTTGTTTACATTTTTTGTCACACCATAGGACACATTGATACGTCAACTACCCGTGTCCCGTATGCCTGTTGAATGAATCAGTGATAGCAATAATTTGTGAATTAATTATTTCAGTTGATTCTTCCTTTTTAGTGAATTGCCCAAACAGGTTTGCAAAATGGTTTGAATCGATTCACATCCTTATTTACATACAAACAACTCAAGCAAAGGCTACTTTTTAAAGAGTAATTTTGACAAAATTCACCTCATGTGAATAAGTGGCCCTTCACACCATTTAGTCCATCTGTGCTGTTTTTCGATGTTTTCGTCAGACATGCAGATGGATGTCATTGACCACTTTGTTGCTTTTTATGTTTTAAAACTTTTAAAACTTGAGTAGAGACACCTTCGTTCTGCACAGGTGTACCATTGATTTCACTAATCGTTAGTCTGAGAGTTTCAAGAGTCTCAAGTAGCTGTGTTGTTTTTGCTAGCTAAATAAATCCCCTCTGTTCATACCCTCAGAAATTCTATACTGGGAAACTTAACTTGAAGACTTCATGTTAATGAAAAATTGAATGTTCATAATTACATATTTTGCTTATTACATTTCAGTTTTATTTTTGTTCTTATTATTTATAGGACAGGAAAGAAAATGATCAGGAGTTAAAAAAGGGTAATGTGCTGAAAAATAATGTTTTCATCGCCCACATAAGAGCACCATAGCTCAGCATGTCGGACTGCTAGGCAGCAAGGTTTCTTTCTTTTTTTTTTTTTTCATTTTTCTTTTCCAAGAAGTGCAACTTCTTTGACCTATGTATAGAGCCAAGTCAATGTTGACTCCATATTATATTTGAGATGTGAAGTATATGAGAGATGGAAGTATAGTCAATACAAAATGTCATACTGTTGTGTACAGTACTTGGAGGTCGATTGTTCAGCTGACATTGAAACATTGAAAGCTGTCTTTCCACAATTTCCTAAGGACAAAAAAAACATGAGTTCTGAAAATTACACATCACCTTGGCCAGTATGACATATTGAACAAACTGTCGGTCCCTCACGGCCTCATTTGCATTCATGTCAAATAAAATATGGCATCTACTGTGGTTAATGACAGCCTGTTGCTTTGCAACTGATTTGGTTATCAGTGTATCTGTTTGCATAAGCAAGAACAGGACGATCAATAAGAAAAAAAAGCGAAATGTGTGTGTGTGGTGTGTGGTCTACATACTCAGCAGTCGTTGGTAGCAGTATATTGATTGTTAACGGATTGTAATGCGGTGGTTAACGCTGTGAATATCTAGCAACATCACAGCCATTTTTATGCCTAGGTTATATGTAATTTAGACAGGTGGAGTGTGCGTTTATAGTGAGCAATGATTTAATTCCTTTAGTTTACTTGTTTTCCCAGATTAATTAGTGAGCCAACCATTAGGGAAATCAAGGATAAATTTGCTCTTCACTGTAGTCTTCAGTTAATGACATGATACCTAACTTCATTGCTCTGACGTTGTGAAAATAAACAAGGTCCCTGAGGTTGGAAAATCCATCAGTCTGAGCTCTTGACTGATGTAATCATTTCATAAAGCACAATTATGTCTGTGATGGAGTGTAGGATTGGAGTCTGGGGAAATAAAGCCTCCTTAACAAACATTTCTATGAGGATGAGAGACTTATGAGACGAATTCATCACTCTCGCACAAACCCTGACAGACACACTGAGATATTTCTGTCAGAGTGAGAGAGACAAGCCCACACAGCCAAAGGTGATTTGAAATTAGATGTAGTCAGTGATTGACTAGCAGGACAAAATGAAAACACCAAGGTCCTACTTGACTCTTGTTAGAAAATGTAGGGGTGATGAATAGAGGTACACGGCTGTGATAAACTAACCCACGTAGGCAGAGGTAGAGTTTGGTCCCTGAACACAAGGACGTGACCTCTGAGCCATAATGTAATTGGCTTACATTTGTTCATTGTTTGTGGCAGATAACTGATGCAGGCTGTGTTAGAGCGGGGATTTACTTCTCACACTGTAAGAATGTAGGCTTTACAGAGAATGGTTTGAAAAAGAGAAAATGTCCAATGAGCGGCAGTTCTGTATGAAAAAATGCCTTTTTGACACCAGAGGTCAGCTGGTTTAAGCTGATAGAAAGGCAGTAGTAACTCAAATAACCACTTGTTACAACGAAGGTATGTAGAAGAGTATCTCTATATACACAACTCGTCAAAGCTTGAAGCAGATGAGCTACAGCAACAAAAGAGCACACCGGGGGCCACTCTTGTCAGATAAGAACAGGAATCTCAGTCTGGGAAGGGTTACAAAGCTATTTCAAAGGCTCTTGAACTTCAGAGAAGCACAGTGAGAGCCATTATTTCCAAATGGAAAAAACACTGCATGGTAGCGAACCTTCCCAGAAGTGGCTGAACTTCCAAAATTCTTCTAAGAGCATAGCAACGACTTTTTCAAGAAGTCACAAAAGACCAGAGGACAACATTGAAAGAACTGCAGTCCTCTTTTGCATTGATAAGGGTCACTGTTCATGACAACACTATGGAAACCACTGCTAACCCTGAAAAACATTGAGGCTGGCTGAATTTTGGCCAAACACATCTTGATGATCCTCAAACATTTTGAGAAAAAATGGACTGATGAGCCAAACTAACTCTCAACTGTTTAGAAGACAGGAGTCCCATTGCATCTGTCAGAAACCAAACTCTGAATTCCACAAAAAGAACTTCATGCCTACGGTCTAGTAAGGTGGTGCATGGTCAGGGGATTCTGCACTGCTTCAGGACCAGTAATTGAGGGAAACATGAACTCTGCTGTCTACCATAAAATCCTGAAGGAAAATGTCCAGTCTTCAATCTGTAATGCTGAGCTCACACTGCACAATTTTAGCCCCGATTTTCACTTGCTGACAGTTTAGTGGAAATCGCTGACAAATGCCAGAAATCAAAGGCAAATCGGCGCTCGTTCACACAAGTGACAATCTCATAGTGTGTTATCAAAGACACAATTTGAGAGAAGCGCCAATGCTTTGCCAGCGCCTGCAAGATATTTGACGTGCTAAATTTCATGTAAGTGATTCACAGTCCTGCAGTCTTGTGCTTTGACATGACATCAGCGATGACCTACAGCCAATGAGAGAGCAAGATAAGCTGCTTTTCCACTAAAATTACCAGGAACTTTTTTCTCCCGGACCTGTTGCTGTCTGTTTCCATCGTGGCCTAAAATACCATGCAGATTAGGCAAATAGTTTGGTGACGTAAGACTGCTCCTCTCAATCCAGAGCCTCGATACATCGATAAGTACGCAAATTTCAGACTTTGCAGGTTCGACTAAGGAGTGTGAACTACAGTGGACGGGCTGATGCAGGTCCGGTAATTCTGCAAATGGAACAGCAGGATACTTGCTAACGTCAGTCAGCTCGCCTTAGATCAGAGACCTTAAAGCCAGCGGCAAACGTCAGAAGGACTACCCTTCTGAGCACTGAGTGCCCAATGATCGCCTGGAGTTTATGTCTCCGAAATTGGCGAAGCACATTTTTGAACTGGCGCATCTTTAGAAATAAACCACCGATTTGAGTTTTAAACAAAGACATTCTCACCTGAAATACTCATAAAACTACATTTCATGACACAATAACAGTAATATTTTGAAAATAATGCGACTAAATGGTGGTTGAAACACAATGCTGCATGAACTCAATCAGCATGTTCAGCGCCCAAGTCCACCCTTGAAAGTTCCTGACCTTTGGAAAAGTACTACCTCCCAAGCAGGGACTTTCAGTCCCTAGTTCCTAGAAAAAGTTTCTGCGATGGAAACGGGCTTATAGAGGGCAAAGGAAAGTTCAGGGAGAAGAGTCTTAATAGAATTTTAGCAAACAATCATTCTCTTTCAAATTCTTCTTTATTTTTCACTTCAAATCAGCGTACAGACAACTTGGATTGCAATCTTTTTGGAGCTACTGTTTTTGGCAAGAATAAACCAGATCTCTTGCATGATCTTACATTATTTCCTGTATCAATTCTCACTTGTGTTTGGTTGTGAAACACACTGTGTAGATTAGGCACATTATTAGGTGATTATTCCTATTGGAATTCCTATTAAAGAAATGTTAAAGAAAAAGGTGGACAGTCGAATTAGCTTGTTCAGGTGTGTTTGATAAGGTTAGGAGCTGAACTCTGCAGGGCTGTGGCTCTCTAGGACCGAACTTGCCTACCCCTGATCTAGATGGTACATCGGACAGTCATGTAATGTGAGAAGCGCAGCAATCCAACGACTTTGAAAATCATGCTGTGTGAACCTAGCATAAGTTGAAGCTCAATCACAACTGAATTAGTTGCTGAAAGTGCTGATCAGTTCACTTTCAGCTTTTATCAAAGAGCATGACTCAGAGATCACTGAGGCAATGATGCTGTAAACCTCCATTAAAGTACACCAGATTGCAACAGTCTGCGGCATCCTTCATAGCCTGATACTCAGCATTGGCCTGCAAGCTGGGGAATTGCACCAAACAAATTGCACTCAACACTAATTAACTGATTTACATAATTCCATTAGTGGATCAGGTGCTAAAACAATGCAGGCAGATGTGCATCCAAACAAACAATGATATTAGCGGGTACAATTCATTCTTAGTGAATTTCCTCTTCAGGGTGTAAGTACGGTGAATCTGGATAAGTTTGATAGAAATGGTAGACTTCAAGAATTGTTATTTGCATAGATGGCACTTTAAATTTACCAAAGCTAATCTGAACAAAACCTTTGGTATTTAACATGAATGAGCTCATTTAATTAAGCAGGGATGAATATGTTTCTCACTGTTAGGAAACGTTCATATGGAAGGTAGCTGTAGAGTAATCTTTTTGGAACACCACAAAAGGCTTTTCATCAAAGGGAAGAAACAAATAAAATAAGAGCCTCATCAAATCCCATCTAATCAGTTGTAATAATAACAGAAAGAAAGATTCAATTAAAGGGTTTTGTAAAGCATTGTGTTGTAATTCAAAATAATCCAGAAGCCAGTCTATAAATTGGTGTGTAGATAACGTGATGAAACTAAGCCTAGAGATTTGTCTCCTTGCGGTAGGTTACATATGCAAGGTTGAAATGATCTGTGGGTATCTCATTATATTAAATGTTAAAGTTGGTAGTTCTTATTTGTCTACAAACTGTACAATATTGTACATATGCGACTGTTGCATTGCATCAAATTGCATGGTGATTAAATGGCTTAGAAATCAAATCATAATTATGCACTCCAGTAATTATACTACGCTGTTCTTCTGGGCCTCAGATGTTGTGTACTTACCATGACGGTAAACAAATTAAATGAGATGGGATGTGGATACACTTCTGCGCCTTTCACAAGTGATCTTTAATATGCTCTCTTCAATTCTTTGAAGAAAGTTGAAACAGACAATCATTTAGATAAGAATCAATGAGAACAACAACACTGCTAATGATTAGAAAGATTTTTTGTTTGCACTCCTCAATTATTTTTTAAAAGAGACAATATAAAAGAGTAAGGTATTCAAACAAAAATAGCTTTTTGTCATATCTGTAGGTTATATAAAAAGATATCAGAGGTGTAAATAAAGCTTGGCATGTTCTTCTGTTCATTAAGACAGAATTACCACATCACTCGCTAGCTCTTACTGAGGAGGACCTTTTATGTATGTTAACAACCAGGGTAGATAAAAGAAACGGCGTGCAGCAAGTTCAAATTTAATACTTTCTTCACACTGTTCCAAACTCTTCTGAACACTATTCCAAGCATATCAGACTGAATTCTCTTTGTGAATGTGATTAAAAATAAATAAATAAAATAAGGTTGTAACTTAACTATAGCTGCTGAGAAAGTGTGAAGTGCTGTAAAAACTTCTCCAATGGAGTCTGCTCCCCCCTCAAGGAAAATTTTGATTCGATATTTGGCTTTTGGTTTAGATTATAGGGTACAACGGGGCTAAAGTGCACATTTTAATAATGTGTAAGTTAATATCTGTTCAAAACAATTACATTAGCAACATTTGTACTATTTTCTGCTTATTTTTTTTTCGTTCAATAAATATACTGTCAATAAAATGTTAATATAAAACATATATTTTAAAATACAGAAACAAAATCATTTTAAAATGTACATTTTCTGAAAGCACTGATGGAAATCCCATAGTAATTTAATATAGATTTACAGTAGTAACAACAAATTATATTTTATTATATGATATGATTAATAGCATGTTTTTAAATATGATGACTTCATTCTAAACATGGTGATTGTCTCTAAGATGGACACCCAACATATATGATATATGATATATAACATATGATATTTACCATCTGAATTTAACAACGTCATGTCAACAAATGGAAAAGTCAGCCTTCTATTAATTATCATGTAAATTATTGTGCCTTTTAGCCTGAACAGCAGGCCCAAATATCATGCTTTTACATATTCTTTTGTTATTTAAAAACTGTTGCTTTAATTATCTGAAACAAAACTGGAAATCATTAAGAAGACCTCTGTCTTAAGATATATTAAAGAATTTTAGCTATCCTTATTTGCTACTTAAAAAAAAAATAGACACAAAATATTAGAAAAAATTAGAGCAAGTAAGCAAAGAACCAATTTTGCGATGCTGCCCGCGATCGCGTCAAGCATCAGTCACATTTGCACGTGTATCTTGAAAAGCGGATGTATTGGATAGAGCTATGCCATGTTTTTCTGCCATCTAGTGGTTTAGAGGAATTAGTATCATAGGCGCCTTTTACATCGGGGCGCCTTTAGCCTTGTTGTACCCTAAAATAGCTGCAAAGTTGGAGGTGCATTTCGCAAAAGATTTGAAAGATTTTAAACCAATCAATCTTGGTCTACATTGCACATCCTTCAGAACAAATACTTTTTAAACAGATAAGCGTAAATTTGGAAATGTTTTACTATGTTGGTTGTTGGTGGGATCAAAGTTGTTGGTGTTTTACTGCCACTAGTGTTCATTTCAGCTGGAAACTGAATTGTGTGTAGTATGAGTTTAGCAAAGATGTAGGTAGGTTTTAGATGCTAGATCAAATGACATTTGCATTCTTACTCTCATGTCCTGATCAGTGGTCCGAATAATGGTTCCTCTCTGAATTGAAGTTAAACTTTTGAACTGGTCTGAGAGCAGTTTCTCTGTCCCACATACATCATAAACTAGAACATAAAACAGAAAGCAGAGTTGACACCCAATACTCACTCTGGATGCTAGAGAAAAGAAATATGTGATTATTTTCTCTCATCTTCTCAGTGGGACGTATTGCGTCATATCTGTCTAATCTCTCCCTAACATATTTAGCAGAGCTGCTGTATAAATGACTTCTGCAGGACTCTGTTAAAGGAGAGAATGTCTGTGAATTCAGACTGAGGTCGAGCCAGCAGGATCTGTATTGAGTGAGGTAAATGCATTCAGACTCTATGAGAGCATTTGGACATGATAAGCTTACAACATTATCAGATGCTTGTTCATTGACTGCCTAAGGGCAAAACTTTGCACTAAAATCACTAAGGTAAACGCAAGCTTAGTAATCACAGCGGTTGTCATTTATTGCTGTTTTATTTAACTGTATTTAGTGGGGTCAAAAAGTCTGAGACCAAAATAAAAATCTAGGATTCAAAATCAAATTTAAACCTGGAAATCAAGAAAAAAAAAATATTTTGGAAAAGTACAAAAATAGAGCAAGTGATTGCTTGTTTATGTTGCTGAAGACCTAATGTACTGAAGGCACCATATAAAACACATCATTTGCTTTTAGAGAGACTTTTTCTCATTTCCATATTCCAGTTGCTACAAACAAATTCAAAGGGGCACAATAAATGATAATGGCTACCAACCATCTCTACAAAGAACGCCTCTTAAGCTAATGCGAATGCTTCTGCAACTTTGGCTTAAATCATTATGAATTCAGTCGAATGCTTAAGTTTCAGCAGTAAGTTTTATTTTAAAAATCCCTAAAGCTCTTGAGCATAGTTTTTTTCCTCTGTTGTATTGGCATTCTTCTATCCAATCCTAATGTGAAGGGACAGTTCTAAGTTTGTAGGTTAATATCAGTGTTCTATAGAAGCTATGACACTGAATAAAAAGAAAGTAATTGTGATCTCTCCATTCTGAGTTTATATCTCACAATTCTGACTTTTTTCCTCAGAACTGTGAGATATAAACACAATTGGAATTTTTTAAAATCTCAGAATTGTGAGTTTATTTCTTGCAATTCTGACACGATACTGTAACACGCAATTCTGAGAAAAAAGTCAGAATTGCGAGTATATATCCCAATTGTGACAATATTTCACAATTTTGACTTTATAACTCACAATTGCAAGTCTATATCATGCATTTCTGACTCGGAAGTTTATATCCCACAATTCTGAGAAAGAAAGTCAGAATTGAAAGTATATAACGCAATTCTATGAAGTCAACTTAGGTCGTTTTTTTTTTTTTTTCTCTTTTTTTTAATAAAAAAGTAAGAATAGTGACTTATTACTTTATAATTGCGATGCTGACTTTATAGCATGGAGTTGCAAGTTTATATATCAGTTCTGAGGAAAAAAAGTCAGAGTTGCAATATAACACGATTCTGAGGAAAAGTCAGAATTCTGAGTTTTTATCTTGCAATTCTGACAATTCTGTTTTTATCTCGCAATTGCAAGTTTATATTATGCACTTCTGAGGGAAAAAAAGTAAGAATTGTGACTTTGTATCTTGCAATTCTGACTTTATAATTGGAAATTGCGATATATCTCAATTCTGAGAAAAAAATGTCGAATTGTGAATGTATAACGTAGTTCTGAGAAAAAGTCAAAAAAAAGTCAGAGTTGCGAGATAAAAACTTGCAGTTGCGAGAAAAAATGTCTGAATTTTTATCTTGCAAATCTGACTTTATTTTTGGCAATTGTGAGTTTATATCATGCAATTCTGAAAAATAAAGTAAGAATTGTGACTATATTTTGCAATTCTGACTTTTAACTCGGAATTGGAAGTTTATATCACGCATTTCTGACTTTATAACTTGCAATGTGAGTTTATATCTCACAATTCTGAGAAAAAAAAGTCAGAATTACAAATATATAATGCAATTCTGAAACAAAAAAGTGAGAATTGTGAGTTTTCATCTGGCAATTGTGCGTTTATATGATGTAATTCTGAGAAAAAAGTAAGAATTGCGACTATATTTCGCAATTCTAACTTTATAACTCGCAATTGCAAGTTTCTGTCACTTGGAATAGCAAGTTTAACACGCAATTCCGAGAAAAAAAATCAGAATTGCGAGTTTTTATCTTGCAATTCTGAGAAAAAGTAAGAACTGTGACTATACATCTCAGAATTCTGATTTTGTAACTCACAATAACGAGTGTGTATCACACAATTCTGATGACAAAAGTCAGAATTGTGCGAAGTCACAATAACTTTTTTTTTTTTTTTTAATCAGTGGTGGATCAATAGTATTCAAAATAAAAAAGTGGTTAATTTTGTGAGTTTATAACTCATGTAGGCATAGTGCAGTGTCAATAATTTAATTGTAAAATGGCCAAACACTTCATCAGCCTATCATTATTTATTAGCATCTTTTTCATTTTCCTTTTTACCTCTAAAAGCCACAGCTTTCACCATGTCACATTACTCTAAAAGTTCTGCAGCCCCACAGGGAATCATGGAACTGCCATAAAACTGTCATAAATCACAGCAAGCTTGCTGTCTCTTTGCCCTTAGTATTTATTTCAAGCTGTATTACAGTCTGGACTACCTCGTCTAGATGAGACTGACTGGTTTTGATTTAATTATTTATTTATTTGCATATTTTACTTGTACATCAAAAGTTAGTGTATAACTGGTTACACAATATTCTGTAAACATTTACTTTCTCTAAAAGAAGCAATTCAGACAGGTGTGAATAGAAGATATGTCATCATTTGAAGCGAATAAAAGACACACATAGCAAATAACCCAAAACGGACACTCCAGGGCAACCAAAGAGGACACTGGGTTACAGCAAGTGACCTCTGAGATGAATTAATCACCCAGTGTCAGTCTTCACCTGCTTGTTCAGTACATCTTTTATAGATACAGAGCAAATATCCCTCAAATGGTTGCCTATTCAGAACCAGTGAATAATTTACTTAAAGGAGAAGTTAACTTCCAGAACAAAAATTCTGGAATAATCCCCCCTGTACTCAAGGGCGTAAGTACATTATTTGTAATTTTTTGTTCTGGAAGTCAACTACTTTTTTTAATAAAAACAGATTCAAGAAATGCGAAAGTTTTGAAACAAGCCATCTGTTGAAGAAAACAAAACAGGTTTTCTGAACACCCCATCTGCCATTGGTCAAACAAACAGATAGCCCCGCCCCAAACTCATGCCATTGGTTGAGCAGCTCGAGCCAGTGTTGCTTTTAAGGATTGTTGTCGTTTTAAGGATTTTTTTTTTTTTTTTTTTTTTAAATCATCCAGTTACTGAAACACTTTCAGCAAGATTTACCAAACAGGGCAAATTAGCTTAAAACTGCAAACCCATTAAAGCACGAAAGTTCTAAAGTTCTGCAGGTGATTTACTGACAATGCGCAAATTAAAAAACAAAGACATAGCCGGATCATTTCCATAATGACCAACGCAATCTACCAAGAGCGACACACATTAGCCTTGGGTCGCAATCAAGTAAAACCGATGATGATCAGGTGAGTGACTTCTACCACCAAAAAAGGCATAAAATAGGTTTAGACATGATTTTTGGGGGCATTAAATAACTACTGACTATTGCAAACTTCAGTAAATCACCTTGAACAAATAATTTAAATAATTCATATGCTCTCCTCTTCTCGTGTCTGAAAGAGAAACTCCAACAAATGCATATGCAATAAGGTCAGCCGCAAAAATAATTGTGCATGTGTTTTCATTGCTAAATCCTGGCAGTATTTCATTCGTTCATTCATTCATTCCCAAAGAAGGCTGTTAATAAATCTGGCCCATAAGCTGTAAATCTTAGCAACGATCATTAGTTTATTAATGTTGTTTCTGTTCGTCAAGCATTAAAACATTACAGATGGGCTGAGCAGTTCATGACCCCGTAAAATGACATAAATTGCCCGTAATGTCCTTAAATGTACTACTGCACTACTTAGAAATGTCATTTCCTGACCTTTCTCGAATAGTCCACTTACCTTCTCAAGAAAACCCCCAAGATCAATTTTAAAGCTTTTACCAATCATGTCATGCTTTCCACCTCTGTCTCTCTCTTATTTTCTCTGTTTCCCAGATATTCTTTAATTCCCTCCAGCATGGTCTGAGCATTTTATTGACATTATAAATTAAAAAACAGTTCCACTTGGACAACAACTGACAGGCCCCAGTCAATAGAACTTTAATGAAACCTCCCATTTGTATCTAAAATAACTGAAATGTCACTGAACTGTCAATAAGAACAGAAAACGGCTACAAGATTTAGCTAAGAATATGAGTATGAGATTTCCAAGAGAATTCAGTTGCACCACTAAACCGTTGTTCCACAAAATATTACGATATAAACTAAATAAGTAAATGCTAATAAATAAAGAAGAGAGAACGTGTGTACATATTCTCAACGGTGGCAGCAGTAATTCATAAAATGATGATCAAATTGTGAAAAAAAAAGTATTATAACTTGTCATAAATCCACAGTCAGGCACGCATTTTTAAGGGCTAGTCCAAGTGGAGTGGAGGTTGTAATAAAATTCATCGTCAGTAAATTCTCCCTTGGGATACTGTTTTTGACTCAGGAAGGCAGAAGAAGACATTCAAGCCTTATAGCCACATGACAGACAACTGACAAACAATAGATGGCCGTTTCTCAACATCCAAGTACGCAAAGTTCGGACTTGCATCCTTCGTAGTTCGGACTTGGGAGTACAAACTCTCGAGGACGGGAGGACGCAAGTCCTGTAATTCTGCAAATGGAACAGCAGCGTACTTGATAACGTCAATCAGCTTAACTTTTCTACTCCGGTTATCTTCACTGTATGTATTTACATTAAGACGAAATATGATATCAACCACCACTCCCTCTTGTCGTTTTCATGTAAACATATTAATAGCTGCAAAAATGTAGTTCAGGGAATGTACAACATTACAKTGAAACGAAATATTATATCARACAGCATTGCCTCTTTTGTTTCATTTAAACATATTGATAGCGACAAAAATGTGGTTCGTGCAACGCGTACACGCATTACAATAAAACGAAGTGATATCAAACACCACTGCCTCTTTGTTTTCTTCAAAATATAAACCACAACCCTCTTTTCGTACTCATTTAAAAAAAAAATAAAACATATTACAGGGCTCTAGATTAACTTTTTGCACTGGTTACACTGGTGCGCCTAACGTTTTTTTTCTTAGGTGCACCAGCACAAAATTTAGGTGCACCCAAATTTTCGACCGCATTGCATTTAATCTTCATTTACAATTATTCGAATTCTTATTTTTGCATGACGATATGATGAATGGATGGTTATTTTTGACAGCAGATTCAGCTGATCTGCACATCCTTCATAATCACTCGTGCTTTTAAGACAAATCGACGCTAAAAAGAATAGCGTTAACTGACATCTGGATGTGACTCTCCGCAATCTCTGATGAAATTGGTTGGGTGTTTGAAAGCCTACTGGACCCTTGGACAAAAGTTTACAGGGGTTCACCCAGTTTAAGAAGTTTCTGATCGTAAAAATCAAATTATTTACATTTTTAATATATTGTTTCGTTATAATGTACTGATTCAAATTAGTAATCAGTAATAACTCTTATTTTAATACTCGGCGTGCCTCCCTTGACACGCTCTCGAGTATGAACAGGCAGCAAATTTGGTGCTGGTGCGGATGGCGCGGGCGCATCAGGCGCAATCATCAAACATATTTCAAAGGAAGCCGGCGCCACGGTCCTTACCGTCTTTACTGGGTGATTTGAGCGAATATTTGCATTTGGGTATACGCAAAGCCGACTGATAAAGAAATGGGTACACGCAGGTTCTGCGCTACACCACTGCATATTACCCTACTCAATACCATTAACACAGGCGTAACTCCCTTCAAACCTCAAACTATCTGGAATGTCACCTTTTCTGTCACAACTTTTCGAACAGGCGAACAGACACACACACACACACAAATGAAATTGTTTGCCTGATGAAAAAACTGGTTCACTTTTTAGAAAATGTAGTTAATATTTGCATCATTATTGATTTATCTCATCCACCCGCGAATAATCAGAATGCATTTTTTTTATTACCCGACCCACCGGACCCGCGGCGCATCACTAATTGCCGGCCATGGTCTTTCCACACTCCCTTCACTATCTCTGATTGGTTTAGACCACCATATGCGCCTAATGTGTGTCTGTTGAACCACATTCGCGACAGACTTTTTTTTTTATTGCCAGTGCGACCTCAGATTTTTTTAGTCGCACCATTGAGAAATTAAGTCGCACTCTAGAGCCTTGTATTAATATGTGATTTAGACAATATGTGCACTGTGTATAATACATCTTTACTCTAGGCATAATACAATGAAACATGGCAAGTTATAAAAGTATAAATATAAAGTATAAGAGACGTATGTAATCGGAAATGAAGACAAAAGCAAACAATTCAGTCAAATGCATGCTAAAAAGTCAGCTTTGAATTAGGATTGATAAATAAATAATTTATGAAGCACGAGACCAAAAATTAGCTGTTAGATTTACCCAAAACGAATTATACCTCTTGATTAACCACTATAGAGACGTCAGGACCAGCGGCAAACGTCAGAAGGACTAGCCGTGGTCAAGCTCTCTCTGCGGGATACATGAGCACTGAGCACCCGGTGTTCGCCTGGAACTTACATCTCCTAAATCAGCGAAACAAATTTTCAAATAGGCGCGTTCTTTGTAAATAAACCGCAGATTTGAGTTTTAAACAACAACATTCTTGCCTGAAATACTCTTAAAACTACATTTCATGACACAATAACAGTAACATTTTGAAAATTATCTGAGTTTTCGCCTCCGCCATTAGCGCTCGCTGATTGGTGCGATATGCATTCTGGGATACATTGCTGCCTCAAGTTCGCACCAGTCTCCTCTTGATGCATCCTTGATAAAAGGGGCGGAGCAAGAACACATCCGGGGATTTGAACTGTACTAGATGTGAACTTTGAATTGGAACAGTACTTGGGCACAAGAACACAAGTACAGACAAGAACGCATATTGAGAAACGGCTGATGAGATCCCTAGAATGAACATGAGAATCTATTTATTGCTGGACAGCTGATTGACCGAAGACATCGCAGTGGGAATGGCATAGTAGTGACTATTGAATGAACAACGGATGACTTGACAACAATTGATTGGTTGACATGGGATCATTTGAGTGGATGAATCATGATATGCCGATGATTGAAGAACGTGTAGACAGCACTTATGAAACATGATGCCGCATGACTGACGTTTGTTTTATTAATAGGTGTAATGGGTATTGACATGATTAATTGCTTTGTCATACTGATTGACTTAATGGCTGCACTTAACATTATCACACAAACTTAGTAGTATTAAAGAGGGGAAGGGTTTTAGAAAAAAAACTGCTTCTGCATAATAGCAGTACTTTTTAAAGTGATTATAATTACTGTGAAGAATAATGAAGCAGCAGTACAAAGCATCTTCTTTGTGCATGATCACAGATCTGCTGTTTGTCCTCACACAAGCACACATGAAGATAAATTCTCTCTGTTCTCATTCCAATCTTTTGGGTTTTTTTCTGTAAAGTGGGTCTTTGAAATAATAAGGCGTTTCATCTTGCATATAAGAATATTGCTCACAAAATATTTTTGCCTGATGTTTTTTGTTCTTTCTTTGTCTTTATGTTTGGTTTGCTTCTTTTGCTTTGTGCTTATATTTTCCACAACTTCATTTTGTTTTATTTTCAAAGTGGTTTTTTTTATAGATTTCCAACACAGAATAAAAATTGTGTTTTTATCTCACAGTTTGGATTATACATAGATGGATAGCATGGCAATTATGGGCCATTAGCTTTATGAGCCTCAGCACATGTAGCTGGAGAACTTTAAATCAAGTCACACTGACCATTGAGTCATTACACCAGTGCCCAGCTCTGGTTAGCTTCAATTTCAGCTGCTCTAGCACTGATTACAGAAGAGCACATCTTCTGCTCATGTAATGGATATAACGGCAGGTGGGGGCATTCCATCTGAACAAAGAGACCCAGGACACAAACCTTCCCACCTTCAATCTCCCTCTATCAGCGCAGATGACAGAAAGAGCCTTTCATTGCAGAAGAGCACAATGACATTACAAGCTTTCCTGCTAGTGGGAAAAAAAAAAAAAAAAGACTGTCCAAGCCATTTTCAGCAGGTGTGCTATGATACATTTTGTGCTATCCAGGGTGATACAAATGTCCTGATGTCAAGATGAAGGAAAAAAAAGCTTCTTTAAAAGAGTTAAATTACTTCAAAGAAGAGCAATAATTAGGAAATGCAATAATTAGGCCTACTGAAAAAAAAGAAAAAAAAAAAAAATCAGAAAAAAACAATATTGTTTTATTGTATTTAATTTATTTTTAACAAAATATTTGAATATTTGAATCACTGTCTACTAAAGCATTTGTGTGGTGAAAGAAAGAATTTTTTTTTTTTTTAGATTTTTACCTTGACAAATATATTTAAAAAACATTGTTAGAAATAGCTACGCTACATTTTTTTTCCATACACATTTTTAGAGTGATGAATTTTAGTATTTTATGTAAAATGATATTAAAAAAAAAAAAAAAAAAAAAACGTTTTCAGAAAATATATAACCAACCAGAAAGAAGATTACATTTTATTATTGTATTAGTATTTCTTTTGACCTAAATCAGGGGTGTCTGAAGTCCTAATGGCCTGTGGAAGAATTTCAAACGGCCCGCAACTTGTCTAAAGTCTAAATATTTTGAGAATAATGTCAAAATTGCGAGAATAAAGTCAAAATATTTAGTTTGGAGAAGAGATCTCAGATACAAACCACAGATTTTGTGGTAGTTAAAGCCAGGTAAAACAGTGCTGACATTCTACGACGGCATTTTTGTGACACGTTAAAAAATAAAATCTAAGATTATGAGTTTACATTCATAATATTTCAGGAAAATGTTGTAATAATAATAACTGTTATTGTAATAATGTCTGAATATTTTGAGAATAAAGTCAAAATTGTGAGAATAAAATTTAAATATTTTGAGAATAAAGTCAAAATTTATGAGACTAAAAGTCAATATATTTAGAGAAAAAGTGTCAAAATGATGAGACTACATTAATTGCGAGAATAAAGACAAAATTATGAGACTAAAAGTCAACTCCGAGAGTAAAGTGGAAATTGTCAGAATAAACGTTGAAATAGTTTGAAAATAAAGTCAAAATTGAGAGAATAAAGTCAAAATATTTTGAGAAAAGTCAAAATTATGAGAATAAATAAAAAATTGTGAGTCAAAAAAGTCAAAATATTTTGAGAAAAAAAGAATAAATTAGAAACTGTGAGAATAACGTCAAAATTACGAGACCTAAAGTCAAAATATTTTGAGAAAAAAAAATAAAAAAAAGATGAATAAAGTGGAAATTGTTGGAATAAAAGTTGAAATATTTTGAAAATAAAGTCAAAATTAAGAGAATAAAGTTAAAATGTTTTGAGAAAAAAGTTAAAATTACGAGAGTAAAGTGGATAATGTCCGAATAAAAGTTGAAATGTTCTGAATATAAAGTAAAAATTACGAGAATAAAGTCAAAATATTTTGAGAAAAGAGTCAAAATTTCAAAAATAAATTAGAATCTGTGAGAATAAAGTCAAAATATTTTAAGAAAAAAGTTTTTAAAAAGTCGAAATTGCGAGAATAAAAGTTTCAATATTTCGAAAATAAAGCCAAAATTGAGAGAATAAAGTTAAAAATACAAGAATAAAGTTTAAGTATTTTAAGGAAAAAGTCACGAGAGTAAAGTCAAAATTGCCAGAATAAAAGTCGAAATATTTTGAGAAAAAGTCAAAATTACGAGAATAAAATCTAAATCGTGAGAGTAAAGCTGAAATTGCATCATCGAATCTGGCCCCCTTTAAAAAAGTTTGAACACCCCTGACCTAAATACTGTGTCATGACTGTGGTTTTATGATTGTCTTTTTTTAAGAACAAATATATTTTAAATGCAAGTGTGACATTACAATGCAGTGTACCGGACCAGTGCATGTGGTTCATTCAAAACACTTAATTTTCACCCGCAAACCATCTGTTTAAGCTCCTATATCGATGTGAGTTAGACGTGGTCTGAGTGGTGTGAAAAGAGCAGACAGGGGGCATCTTGTTATACTATAGGTGTTAATGAATCTGCTCCATTTGAAACAAAAAAGTCACCGTTTGTTTCCATCTGCCCCCTGTCCTGTAATGTGAGGGCACAGTAACGCCCCCAATGAATGAATCAATTAAAATACAATCTTACGAAATGCAGTCCTCAGACAACAGGCTGCGGCTAATTGAATTCACAGCTATACATTTGTATTCGGCTCATAAGCAGATTATGCTTGACTCCCGGTTTCGATGATTGCGATTTATATTTGTGTTGTGTTGGGTTGGAGGCTGGAAACCCAATCTGTGGGCCAGTATTTCAATCAAAGCAGAACAGCCTAAGCCTGCACCGACCTCCCTCATTAAGGCAATGTGTTACGTGGATTGATTTAATGTTGACTTTCATTAATGGGATAGAATAATTCATATTTACACTGGACTTTTCACCAAACTGTGCCTTCTTAAGATGTGGACTATGCAAAATACAGCCTGACTTGGAAGCAAATTTGCACGGGTGTCAGGAGGTGGGAATGACGGCTCATCTGCTCCAATAAGCCTCAAACTGTTCCTTGAATCCAATGAGTAATCTAATAGATCTAATAGACATTCATCTCATGTGCGGTTTCAGTCTAATTACTGTATCTTGGCAACATTTATTTCCCACAGAGCCACATCTAAGCCTGTCGTCTGACTTCATTTATTTTAAAAAGTAAACATCATATCAAGTAGGATAGAATGGTGCTAAAAACCCCCCTTAAGGAAAATTTAATTACATTTGCTTTATATATAAATGATATTGCTCCATCAATATTCAGTATAGTTTATTGAAAATTGATGGACCAACATAATTTCTGTAAAACTAAATGGTAAAAGTTTGTTTTGATTAAAAATCATGTAAACAATCAAAAGACCCCCAGGGGCATGTAATGATGTAGTGTTAATATTATCAGAAATAGTAATATGGCAAACAAACAAACAAACAAACAAACAAAAAAACACCAAATGTGGTTATCTGTGTAATCTATGTAATGGCATTTCAGTTAGTATTATGTTATTATATTATATTATATTATATTATATTATATTATATTATATTATATTATAGATTAGATTAGATTAGATTAGATTATTAACACAGGTCTCATTCATCAAGCACATGTATGCACAAGTAGTATTTTGAAGAAAAGGTTATTTACTAAAAACGTTTCTAAATTAAAGTTATTCTAAAGAAAAGTTTAAAAAGTAGAAACAACTGAAACCACACCAAAAACTGCACATTTTATATATATAAAAAAAGGATGAACCACAAAATTTGACGCTAAAATTATTCTAAATTTCAAATAAACGAATGAATGAATTGATGAATGAATGGCACATATAAAGAATCACACATTTTCATGAACAAATCATGATTTACTAAAAAAGTAAATTATTCTAAATTAGGAACAACTGAAACCACACATATAAAAATGCACAAACAAACAAACAAATAAATAAATAGGGACACCATAAATCATGCATATGCAACCACACACTTTTTTCATGAGCAAATCATGATTTACCAAAAACTTAACATAAATCACAAAAGTAAAAAAAAAGTTTTTATGATTTGCCAAATATTTTAGTTGTTACATTTCCAAATAAATAAATAAATAAAAATAAATAAAATAAAAAAAATATGGACAACATAAATGACAAATAAAAAATTGCACATTTTCATGAACAAATCGTGATTGACTGACAACGTTAGTAATAAAATTATTCCAAATTTCCCCAAAAAGTAAATGCAATAATATTATATATATTTATGTATTTATAAAGTAAAATAAAAATAAAACTGAAACCACATTTATAAAAAAGGCAAAAAGCAATCAATCAATTAATCAATCAATCAATAGGGACAACATAAATCACACATGAAAAATTGCACATTTTCGTGAACAAGTATGATAGTAAAAAGATAGTAGTATTAAAATTCTTCTAAATTTCTAAAACAAACTCAGATTCATACAATAAAATAAGTAGGAACAACTGAAATATAGTAAAACTCATGTTTAGATGAAAATTATATTAGCCTAATAATTACCATGGTCACTAAATTCATGGCTGCTTATTTTGACTAATACAAATTCATTAACTTTAGAACAAGCTTAAGAATGTATTCTTTCCCCTATGTGAACAATTACTACATTATCTACGCTATTTATTTATTTATTTATTTATTTATTTAAAATACATTTTTGCAATTCGTACCTAAGGATTCCACATCCTAAGTCCTATTCTGTCCCGGATGAGCTACCAAACAAGCTTGTTACGCCTGGTGTTTTGTCCATTTTTGCCCCCCTGCAAAATGATTACCCTCTCTTGTTGAAATCGCTAAATGATTGCCTAATCCTAACCCTTAACCTACCAATACTAGGGGGTAGTAATCTGGCTAACACCGGAAAGCAAAACATATTGAGCTGTAATCATAACTGTGTATGAAAACGACACCTCTAGTGTTCATTTCTGTTGGAAACTGCAGTGATATGTACTTATTAGTACGTATTTTGTGTCTCGCGAAAAAGTTCCCACGGGTACGTTTTTGTCATGAGACCAGGTAGGATAGGACAGTGTAGTGGAGGCAGGGAGTGATATGGGAGAGAAAGAAGGGAAAGGTCCTCGACCAAGGATTCAAACATGGGGCGCCCATAGCGCAATAGCTTTATATGTCGGCGAACTGGCACACTGCCCATAAGGCTGTCTGTGCTGACTATCCACACAAACGTTACCCGATGATAACATAATTGTCTCACCCATTAATCTGCATTTTCATTAGAGATCACTGGCTTTTGAGCATAACTGCTTTTGATTTATTTAATAGTTACTTAGAAACTTGATTGACTCCACTTCATTAAAACTATTAAAACTAAAATAAATATAAAGCTATTTTTCTCAAAATACATATATATAACATACTGCATTATATTATATTAATTTACCTCATCGCCTTCTGTCAGTGCACTCAGTGAACTCACGGATCGAGACAATTTGCAGTGCATAACGAGAAACAGGTAATTAGGAAAGTGCTGCATTTGTGTTGGTTGCTTATTAGTATTCTAGGACAAAACATGAAAAATCAAAGGACCTTTACCTCCCGCTGGTCTTTAACCCTGCTGTACCCTATAATGCAGGTGTCTTGCATATCTCATTTTGAATATTTGTTCACGCTTTCAAAATAAGACATTGCCTAGTGACAAGGGAAATGTTTTTGCTTTCAATTATCTCCCTGTGCACAGGTTCACTCAGTATAGCCGACCCAGCTTAACCTTGTAGAGCGTAATGACAATTTTGTGTAATTGACGTTATTCATTTGGTATCTGCACAACCTGTGGTCATGGCGACGACTGATACTGCTACACCACACGACCCCAAAAACCTGCCGCTCCAATCTCATTTATGATAACAGAGCGCATGTCTGCAGCCACAGCAAAACAACCATGTGGCACTAAAATATCATTACAAGAAAGTAAAGTGAAGAAGTTGAAGTTGAACTTTGCTAATTTTGTTCATTCTCAAAGATCAGCAAACCTGATCATACAAACTGATTAATGTCATGCACTAGTCTGATTGACTAGTTTTGTTAATGTTTCGTTTTACTAATGTGTGCAGTCAGTTAAACATTGTAAAATAAAGCAATAAGCCCCAAGAAGCTGTGGTTTACAGTGAATTCATAACAGCTAAGGGGTATTGTTATGCACGACGCAGAGCACAGTAATGTTTCACAAAAAATAAAACAGAGCAAATAAAGTGTAATGCTAAAAATAAAAACATTATTCTTCCGCCAAACAACGTAGTTCCTCGGTTGTGGTTGCAACAAGTGATTGCCAAGTAACAGACAGATGTAAATAAAGATGTATGATTGTAGAGTCATTTACAACTGCTTCAAACATGTCTCAACCAATTTGAATCAAGGATTGGAACTATCCGTTTTTTAATGCCGATTTTATTGTCCATTAGTATTGCACAATATAAAGTGTTTTCATTAATTTTCATTAATAAAGACCTTTCTGAAGCAACTTGATGTGATTGTGTAAGAAAATAATATTTATATTTAAAACTTTAGAAATTGTAATCTCTAGCTTTCGCTAACTGTCGTGAGAGCATTCAGAGTGGCGTTCTAGCAGATATCAGGGACGAACATGGTGGCGAACGCGGAAGCACAGGGAAGAGAGCAAAACAAAACACCGATGAATTTCATGAATTAAAAGCACAAAACGAGGATTTGTAGAAAAAATTCTTTTTCGATATAAGCCAAGAGTAGACTGGATTCCCTTTGCTGTAAACAAAACTTGGTTCTCGCGAGACTAGCATATTCTCACCGGAGCTTATGCTACGCCTACATCCTACTTCATCCGCTGAAATGCAACTCTTTCATGAATGCCCATATGTTAGTGGAAGCTATTACGGTTTATAAAGTTTTAAATATGGATAACACAGTGGCGGCATTTCACGAAAACCTAGGGTATGGCATTTAATATTTATAGCATTTGGTGTTTAATAACCAAAACACAGGCAGAAACTATGTTAACGATAATCCTGAAGTGGGATCCAATCACAGAAGTCGCCGTTATCTTAACAGCTAGTGTTTGCCAAGTCCGCGGTTTTCCCATGGATTTGGGCTACTTACCACGGGTTGAAGAGACCAATCACATGATATTTAACCCCTGGAATACAAATTTTACCCATTGAATCCTGCCAAAAAGATATGTATTTTACCCCTCGGAGCCAGATTTTTCCCCTTCCGAAACACGATTGGGCTAGTTTTAAGTAGCAATTGGGCAGGTTTTGTTGTGAAAATCTGGCAACCCTGATAACTGCTACCATGAATTGTCAATTTTAGGAACGTCGACCTAGCAATGTTCATGTCTGTTCTCCTAAAAATATTTGGAGTATGCTTTTTCTGCAAAGCACAGAATTTTCTGTTATTCATAAGATAACACAGTGCTATTATGTATCTCCTGAATGAGTCTAGAATGTACCGATCAAAAACACAGGCAAGGAAGATGCGGAAACAAGTGATTTCATATGTAAGCAGATGCATTTGACAAATAATGCAGTCGTCAACTATAAACAACATATATGTGATGTGATCTGGAAAAAAAAACGTTGGATGTCACGTTGGGACATTTTCAGGAAATTCTAAAAATAGGTTGAATGTCAATTGTTTCTCTTAAAATTAGGTTTTCATTAAATTATTATGTTATAACATCTTGTCTATCATCTCTGAAAAATCTTGCCAAAATTCACTTGTTTAGTGCAGAATTTAGCAATTTATAGCAGCAAGCAGAAATGACCGTGTCTTTCTCTTACGTTAAGAACGTGCTGCTGAGGTGCTTTCCCTTAACACCACTAAAACATTTAACCTATCAAAATAAACCACGTAACATATTTAATAAAGGTGTATCGATGCACATTCCCCACCAGTTCTGTGTAAACTACGGCACGCAAAGTTTTATTCATTTATTTATTCTTTAATGTCATGAGATAGCAGAGCGCAAGAGAACAACGCAGTCTGAAGTAGCTGCTCACTTAAACAATCTTACTCATCTCAATCTGCTCAGTCTTGGTGATGTCATATAATATAATGGACTATTTCACATCCAGAGATGAAGGATCGGATGACAAAGTCACTAAAGAGGAGGAGTCCAATGACAAGCTGTTAAACGCACAGTGTGCGAACAGTTGCGCTGCGCTCACTTTTCTAAATGTAAACGTGAAGGGTTTGAGGGTGAACAAGCAAACTTTTGTTGCATTCAAGCTAAAAATAAAAACAGTTTTGAAAGGGCTTGAATCCAGCTTTCATACGGTATCAAAACCTGGCTTGGAAGAGCCAGCACACACACATACATATATATATATAGAGAGAGAGAGAGAGAGAGAGAGAGAGAGTGCTGCCTAAAAGTTTGTGAACCCTTTAGAATTTTCTATATTTCTGCATAAATATGACTAAAACGTTAATCAGATTTCACAATCACAAGTCCTGAAAGTTGACAAAGAGAACCCAATCAAACAAATGAGATGAAAACATATAGTTTGTCATTTATTTATTGAAAAAAAAATGGTCCAGCGTTAAATATTTGTGAGTTGCAAAAGTATGTGAATCTCTAGGATTAGCAGTTAATGTTAAGGTGAAATTAGAGTCCATTTTTTCAGATGTGTTATAAATCAATAGGATGACAATCAAGTGCCAGTGTATGCCCTGTTTTAATTAAAGAACAGGAATCTATCAAAGTCTGATCATGTTTGTGAAAGTGCATCATGGCATGAACAAAGGAGATCTTTGAGAACCTCAGAAAAAGAGTTGATGTTGCTCATCCAGCTAGAAAAGTTTATAAAACCGTCTTTGAAGATTTTGGACTCCACAAATCCACAGTCAGACAGACTGTTTACAAATGGAGGGAATTCAAGACGTCTATTACCCTCCCTAGGAGTGGTTGACCAACAAAGATCACTCCAAATCAAGACTTGTAATAGTCTGCAAGGTTGCAAAGGACCTCAGGGTAACTTTTAGGCACATAAAGGCCTTTCTCACATTGGTTAATATTAATGTTCATCTATCATCAGGAGTCTATCATCAGGAGAACACTGAATATCCATGGTATGAATTAGGGTTGGGTCGATAGACGATGCCATCGTCCATCGCCGATGGCCGATAGACATCACGATGCTGAGCC
>JAHKKF010524456.1:11002-23500 GCA_019740295.1 Labeo calbasu | reverse complement strand
TTTCCTCAAAAACCATAACTTCTTTACGACTAAAGACAGAAAGACATGAACATCTTGGATGACAAGGGGGTGAGTAAATTATTTGTAAATTGTTGAGCTGGAAGTGGACTTCTCCTTTAAGACATGAAACAATTGGTCTGTGCAAGAAACTGAACAATATTTATATCATTTTTTTTACCTCTGATCCACCGCAATGTCCGACTGTTCTGAGCGTGTTCACAACAACCTGCGCATGACGTGTCAACGTCCTCTGGCATAGCAGGAGAATGCGAGGAAGCGATCTGTCACATATATGTCACTCATTGTTTACACAGAGACAGCTACTCAAAATGGTAATTACTTGTGCATATCCTGATTGTTGGAACCGATCAAAAAAAAAAATCAAAGATTACTTTTGCTTGCGTGTTGACTTTTCACCGAAACTTTTGAGCCTGATCGACTGAAGTTCTAGTTGCTTGCTCTTGTACATATACCAGAGCACGTTGACGCGTCACGCACCGGCTGTTGAGAACAGGACAGTTAAAATTATACAAATACTGTTCAGTTTCTAGCACAGACCGATTGTTTTGTGTCTTTAGACCTCAATACAGTCACGAGCTGCAGGGTTTGAGTCTGTCTCAGTCTGTTTTTCTGATTTTCAAATCCATGGACACCATTGACTGCCATTATATAGCAACCGTTAATGGCTATAAAGGGTTTGAGTTAAAAATCTTTGTTTGTGAAGAAACAAAGATACTTACATCTTGGATGCCCTGGGAGTAAGCAGATAAACATTGAATTTTCATTTGTGGGTGAACTATCCCTTTAAAGATGATTTTCTCAATATTTAGTTTTTTTTTTGCACCCTCAAATCCCAGATTTGTATCTCGACAAAATATCTAACACAAAATTAACCCTTATGACCCTTATGGTTTTGTGGTCCAGGGTCACATATGGCATCGCTGTGAAAACCCACCTCCAAGAGTGGATGATGCTTTTTCTTCTGTATAGAATACTAAAGGACATGTTCACTTGGAATACTTTATATTACACAATATGCCACATTTACAAGTTCAGTTCTGGTCTGTTCTTTGCTATGGCTTCTGACGACTTAAATGGATAGCTGACCCAAAAATGAAAACGCTGTCATTAATTACTCATCCTGTTCCAAAACCGTAATACCTTTGTTCATTTTCAGAACACAAATGAAGATATTTTTGATGAAATCTGAGATCTTTCTGACCCTGCTTAGACAGCAACGCAGCTACCACATTTAATATGCAGAAAAGCAGTAAGGACAAAATAGTCCATGCGATATCAGTGGACATCAGTGGTTTTCTGAGCGCAAAGAAGACAAAAATAACACTGGAGCTAGCGTTAAACATGCCTGAAGATTTTGACAGAGAGGAAGACTTTTTTTTTTTGCCCAGCCGTACTATACTTATAACCAGAACATACAGACAATAAACTAAGAGAGATGGACGATCCATGTCAAAACACCGGCTCCTGCGTCAGCAGCACTCTTGTGAACATGCTTTAAAGACAAAGAAATTGTTGAATAAAGTCATTATTTTTGTTTTCTTTGCACACAAAAATTATTCTCGTAGGTTCATAACATTATGGTTGAATCACTGATGTCACTTGGAGTATTTTAACAAAGTCCTTACTACCTTTTTAGACCTTGAACGTGGTAGTTGCGTTGCTGTCTATGCAGGGTTAAAAAGCACTTGTATTTCATCATAAACATCTTAATTCGTGTTCTGAAGATGAACAAAGGTCTTACAGGTTTTGAACAACATGAGGGTGAGTAATTAATGACAGAATTTTAATTTATGGGTGAACTATCCGTTTAAAAAATATAGTGTACAAGATGTACGTACTCACTTATGCTTTTGAAAATGTATGCTTTTAAAATATTCTGCCAAACATCTCCAGAGAGTCACACAGGTTTGAAATGACATGATGGTGAATAAATGATGACAGAACTTTCACATCGGATAAACTATTCATTTAAGATTTGGTTGAAGCAAACATGTTTTTTTCATCTGGCCAACTGTGGTTTTCAGTCAATAAATGTGTCACTTAAATTCGCATTTAAAAAATAAATAAAAAAAAATCAATTTTGATCTCCTTTTGTGTTCTCAATTCATTTTTCAGCACTTATTTCTAATATACCTTATCACAGATCCAAATATTCATTGTTCTGCTGGTTGCTTTAAGAATAAAAAAGGCCATTAATTAAGCCATTTTACGCATGTTTAAATAAGATCTAATAAGTTTAATATAGCTATATCTCAAAGAAACTTCGTTATGACGCATTTCCAAATGCAACCTTGAAGGATCAAATTTAATTGATGCAAAATGAATGAAACAATCAATTTGAAACACGATTAAAAACGCCACCACAGATCAATGCGCCTCGATTTCCTATACACAACGCACTGCAAACTGCAAGACTTTTTCTTATTGCTGCTACCACTGTCGTTGTTAATATTATTATTACAGTGTTCTTTTCAGACAACAAAAGCAACAAAACGAGCATCTCCATCGGCAGTACAAATCAGAACAAAAACATCTGTTCAATTTTGACTTCAGTTGTACGTCTTCATGTGTTCATTTATTTCTCCAATGACAAAAGCAAAAAAATAACAAATATATGAAATGACCCATGGTGTTACAGATATACATTGTATGACCCCTGCCCTGTTCATTCTTCACATCTCTCCTTATGTCCACCTTTCAATGAGTGCATTAGACGTGTCCAGAGGCAAGCGTCCTGCTTAATGTTCCACCGGGTTATTTCTCTTTTGCTTTCAATTACAAAGACACAGCAGCAACCCAACTCTTTCTTTAAGAAAGAGCGCCACACACACATTTCTGTCTCCTGCAGGTTGATATAGATAGATATCCCTCCCTGTCGAGCCTGAATCTACATTAGGTCATTTCAATAAGTGGAGAGGCCCCAAGGCGTTGGTCAGGAGCTGGGGTGGAGGCAGGCCTCCATCCGTCTTAGTTTGATTCTGACTTGCTGACACGCGGGCAGACGGATGGGGGGCCGGCGTAGCCAATCTCAGTTGTGTTTGTTATAATACTACATTAAGGGGCCTAATAGAGCATGTCAGGAAATATTGAAAGCATCACAGAAGGCGGAGGGCTTTGCTAAAGTATGTTGTGGATGAAAGGATTCTTTTTGTTGTTAAGGAAAAAGGGGGAGGGATGACGGGAACGGTTTCAAGGTGAATGCTGACCTTGGGTGTCTATAGTGGGGCGCTTTCTTAGGAGAACAGGTGGAGGGTGTGGTTTTAGGGGTGTGGTTTTGGATAAGGGTGTGGCTTCATTTCATGAGCACCAACTGGAAAGTGCATTGAAAAGAATTACTGACTTTATGCAACTTTATGCAAAAAAAAGTAATCACGAAGCATCAGCCTGAAATAATTACTTAAAAAAAAAAAAACAGACATCAAACAGTGTTAAATAAACCTATTAAAAATCATTTGTTAACTGAAAAATCTCAAATAAAATACAAATATCAAAAGAAAAACTTAATTTAATAATAAATTAATTAATTAAATTATAGAAATAAATTATAGAAATACTTAAAAATGATCAAAATAATAAGCTAAAGTGAAATGTAAAAATTTAAAGCTGAAATAAATCATAGAAATATTTAAATAAAAATAACAAGCACATGGAAAATCATTGAAATTAAAATAAAAGCTAATAATAATAATAGAAATATACAAAAAACAATAAAACAACAAGTGCATTAGAAAATTTACATTTAACTGAAAAATCTAAAATAAAATAAATATCAAAAGATAGTAAATAGTAAATAGTAAAACTGAAATGTAAAAATTTAAAGCTAAAATAAATTATAGAAACCTTAAAAAATAAAGACAAGCGCATAAAAATCACTGAAATTAAAATAAAAGCTAAAATAAATGAGAAATATACAAAAAACTATTTAAAAAAAACTACAAAAATATGAGAAAATAAAAATAATTTTTGTTAACTGAAAAATCTGAAATAAAATACAATCATCAATAGAAAAACTTAAATAAAAAAATACTAAAACTGAAATWAAAAAAAATTAAAGCTAAAATAAATTATAGAAATACTTAAAATAAAAATAAGTGCATGACAAAATTCATTGAAGTTAAAATAAAAGCTCAAACAAATAATAGAAACATACAAAAAACAAAAGGACATGAGAAAATTAAATGAATGAAAATTTTAGACTGAAAATTTTGAAAAAAAAAAAATACAAATATCAAAAGAAAACAAATAAAAAAAAATACTAAAACTGAAAATGTAAAAATGTAAAGTTAAAATAAATTACATAATACTTAAAATTATAAAAATAAGCACATGACAAAATTAATTGAAATTAAAATGAAATCTTAACATAAATATAGAAAAAAAAAACAAAAGCACATTAGAAAATTAAAATGTTGTTAACTGAAAAACTGAATTAAAAATAAATATTAAAGAAAAAACTTAAAATAATACTTAAAATAATAGAAAATTACAGAAATGCTTAAACTATAAAAATAACAAATATGACAAAATTCATTGCAATTAAAATAAAAGCATTTTTATATAAAAAAAAAATAATTGACAAAAGCAAATAAATTAAAATGAAAAAGAAACTGAAAATATATCAAATAAAAGCAAATATTAATAAATACTTATATACAGATAATACCAAAATAACACTGTCAAAAAAAAAAAAAAAAATATTCAGACTAAAGTCAAGTTTAACACTTTTTATAGGCTACATTTGTAACATGGAAAAAGTGCAATGAATACATAAACAAAAAGAAGGAAACGTTTCGGTCCATTGCTTTCTTCTTCTGTAAACATGAAACTAAATGCACGAAATGCATTTTCGCCTGTTTTGTTTGCCTCTTTCTGTACAGTCTACTGAAGAACACTGAGTCATTATTTGATTTCATTTCTCAACACCACATAGTTTTGGTACAATCTATCTCGAACAAACCCTCCTCTAAATGGCTTGTAAAACAAAATGATCACTTAACATGCAGGCCAGACAGTCTCTTGGCCAGAATAAACTCCAAACAGGGCCAAACTAAATGTCGCAAGTCAAAAGTCTGGCTACGTGACACTGCTGGACTGTTTACAGAGGTGTCGCTCAAAAACACAATCTCGAGGGGGGAAGCTGGCCAGTACTAAAATAATAGCATCCCTGCCAGAGCCTGTCGGGATAGGTTTGGTGATGTACACCGGGGGTAATTACAGACAAATGGCAGGATGGTCCCATCAACTCACTCCGAGAGGAAAGAGACAGAGGGGGGACATTAAAACCAACCATTAACAAACAGAAATTGACGTCTGTCCTGAACCTCAGGGCGGTGAACTATTTGTCAGACAGTAGAACATTCATTATAATGACAAATTTTGAGTAGCAAGTGTCATATGATGTTCCATTAAGTGAGAAAGGGGAAATATTGGAAGTGTCCGGGACACAATCAAGTATCTTTGTGTCGGAGCCAAAGATGGATATTTTACCCACAATCCTCACTGACCTTTAACCCAAATCTTTGTTCTTTGTTAGTTTCTGATTTAAACTCATGCAAATGGCCTGAGAACAATTTCCAAGTCAATCAGTCACTCACCTACACTATTGACAAGTCGCATCAATAACCTAAGGACCCGTATTCAACCAAATGCACTCTGTGATCTGGATGCATGCTCCTCGATTCATCTTCTTTTGTCTTTGTTTGGTCTTTCACAAAGCATTAAATCTCAAAAGCTGAAGCATTCGTCTAAATCAAGCTACTTATCTTTCACACAAGGCAGTTTACAAATGCATGCAATATTTAATTCCATGTTAGAAGTGACAAATCGGATGTTCAAAAGTTTAATTTTCAAAGTCTCTAATGCTCAGCAAGGCTGCATTTATTTGATCAAAAATACTCTTAAAAAACGTGTGAAATATAAAAATTTCAATAGCTGTTTTATATTTTAATATACATTTAAAATGTAATTTATTTTCTTTCTTTCTTTTATTTTTTATTACTGAACAGTGGTGTATGAAGAGATGTTAGCTCAACTCAGCTAGTCAGTTGGTTATAAAAAAATTAAACAAATTAAAATGTCTTATATCACCCCGAATGGGTTTATTTTGTGATAATGGGTAACTAATCCACTTTATTCACCAAACAAATACATAAAATGACATGAAATATTGAGTTAAAATAATTTTACTTTATTAGAACAACCCAACGCTGGGTGAAATATAGACAAACTGAGTGACTGGGTTGTTTTGACCCAGCAGTTGGGTGAAATGTTTAACCCAAACTTCAGTTTTATTTAACTCAACTATTGCTTACAAATTACTGTATTTCTTGCTTAAAATGATCTCAAAATAGGTTGGAAAGTGCTGTTTATTAATATATTCAATAAAAGAAGACGTATTAATAAGTTGAATAAATAATAAATAATATAACATTTTTTAAATCGATTATTCATAATAGTAACACTTTATTTTACGGTTTCTTAACTAGTTGCTTATTAGCATGCATATTACTAGAATATTAGCTATTTACTGGTACTAATTAAGCACATATTAATGCCTTATTCTATGTGACCTTATTCTACATGCCACCCAATACCTAAATTTAACAACTACCTTACTAACTATTAATAAGCAGCAAATTAGTTATTTATTAAGGAAAAAGTCGTAGTTAATAGTGAATAAGTGTTACCTTAATAACTGTTCACGTTTTGATTATTGCTGATGCCTCTAGTAATTATGTGTCTATTTTGGGTCCATTTTAAAATTTGGGTACAGCCACACAGTAATTTTTAACCAACATCTGAGTTAAATAAAACTACCCAGAAGGCTGGGTTAAACATTTAACCCAATGGCTGGGTCAAAACCACCCAAGAGCTGGGTTTGTCCATATTTCATCCAGCAATGGGTTGTATTTTAGCATTTTTAGAGTGAAGAAAGAGGGCAGAGTGATAGAAGACACTGGACAACAAAAGTCTAATCGGTTATTTAGGACAAATCAAGCAGGTCACGTGAGTCAAGCTTGCCAGACTGGTCTCATTGTTTATACGTAGGTATTAGTTCATAACGTTTAGAAGCACAAAGCGTACATTTTTGTATGTTTTTTTTTGATTCTGAAACGTACAATTTCAATGTATTTTAACGTTTAAAACATAAAATTGGCTATGTATTATTAGCTAAAAAACAAAATATTTACGAATCTTTTATATCATTGAGATATCAATGCATTTTTATAATTTTATTGTTAAGCGATTTCAAGTTTTAGACCCCTTAACCTACCCCCCAAACCTAAACCTACCCATTTTATAGTGATTATAAAAAGAAATATTTGACCGGAATATGCAGGGAAGTGACAATTTTAGTAACAATACAGCATTTTTTATTGTTGCTAATCCTACTCCTACTTCTAACCATAACTATCTCTGTACAGTATACATAAATACATGACAATCATAATAATTTATTGCAATCACAATTTATTTATTGCAAAAATATCGAAAGCAGTACCAAAGGTAATCCAAATGACCATGCGTTGCAATGCTCTCTGGTGGAATGCAATAGTTTTGTATGAGGTGCAGAGCAGAATTTAAGCTGTTAATCGCTGAAAATATTATCCAGATTATTATCCCGATCCACTCCGAGAAGGCGTGCATTTCTCATTCAAACACACCTCACCAGAAACACAGAGGCGAGAGCCAATGAGTGTCTTTCTGCCATAAAAAAGTTTGTTGAAGTGGCAGTTTTTGAATTTGGAACGAGCAGTTGCTGCTTATGGTTGCTGCTCAGGATGAAGATCGCTGAATAAAGGCTTGAGATTGATTCTGTTTCTCACAGTCGTCTGGATTCTGAAGATTTGGATTACAGTGCACAAATTAAAGGTATCTTTTTGTAATTATGTTGCATTTCGGTGTATTTTATGGTTCTATTGTCAGTCACAGCATGTCGGAGAAAACGCCTTTTGTGCCCCATGACACATCAAGTAAATATAACTTAAGTAATGGTTAAACGATTGCAGAAATGTTATTCATTTTAAAGGGTTTAAAGCGTAGCCTTGTTTAACATCAAAACGATTTGACAGCAGAAATCACACAGAATGAAATGTTTTCATGTTGTATTAAGTAAATGAGTAAGCTTCATTTAATAATGCAGTTGAAAACCTAATGCTATTGATAAGGCAACTGAATATTATAAAAAGGTAATGCTGTGATTTTAGTATTCATAACGATTCATTTGTAAGTCTGTAAAGTTGTTCATACGTAAATTATGTTTTAGGTGCCGTAAATACATCAGTACTGTATGTTAAAATGCAGAAAAATGCAGTATTGTACGTTTTAGTGCGTAAAATACATACAAATTTTCGTGAGATCACGTTAACTTGCATCAGCTGACTCTTAGCTGATCCACATCTACCAATAGGAATACAAGGCCCATCACAGGATTCCCATCTAAGATCTATTCAGTATCAATCACCAGCTTTATTACTTGCTCTGGAGCAAATGACCCTCCTCCATCCCCAGCTCCTCCTTTCATCACAATTAGGACTTGGCTTTCTAATATTCCTTGTCCCTCGAATCAGACTCCTTTTATCTTGAATAATAAACTGCACTAAAATGACATTAATGATATCTGCTACATTAGGTTCTGTTCTGTTTACCCTAAGGTGGTTATTGCTGCTCTCCCTGCTTATTCATAAAAGGCTACATGGATGGGCAGGGAGTTTTTGCCTAGAACAGAACCATACCGGCATTCTAAACTGTATGCTTTTGAAGATAGTGGTCGTGACTCGTGACAGAACTGTCAATCATACAGTTTAGCAATAAGCAGAAATATTTGATGAGAATGTTCCGTTTGACCAATCAGAATCAAGTATTTTCAACAAAAACCTTTTCATGTAAACATACTTCATTCCGTCCAACCATAAATGGATGTTTGTGGACTTTCTCCAGAAGCAGTCCATGCATTTTTGGTTCATACAAACATTTCAAATCTTTTGTATGAACAGTTCTATGCAAACTATAATGAAGTACTTCCATGTTGGTACCAACCCAGCAGCTGAATAAGGTTTGCATCTGACCGCCCGTTGTTCTTTAAATATTGCTGACCTTGAGAAAAGTGTGTGTTGAGTGGTTTGGATTTGATGGATGACTTATCAGTTTGCACAGTACACCTGTCACATCAAACTCTATTGTCTCAAATAAAACTGTGATTCACTGCCATGGCCGTGTTAGCATGTGACTGCGAGTGGTGGATGAAAGCTGAAGCATCACTGTAAGTCTAATTTAAAAAACGCCAACCTGGCAACAAACAGCCTAATGGAGTTTTGATCAGATTTGAGACCAGAAATTTACATGGAGATCAAACCGCCAGCAGGAATCCAAACTCAATCATTGGTAAACAGTAAATGGTATCCAACCAAAACATGCAAGCGGGTAACTGAAAAGCAACTGACCACAAAACCCAGTATGCAATGTTTGAAGGCTTTGTAGAAACTAGTTGCCATGCCAACAAACTGGGAAAAAAATATCACAGAGCTAGACCGCTATGTCATTTGCACTACAAACTGGCAGAGTGACTAGCCGAAGTGTCTCCTCAAACTGGCAGCGAGTCGGCTAGTTAAGATTTGGAAAACAGTGTTTGTCATTATAATTCGGAGTTAATGTTCAGTGCATTGCTATTATGACAGTTGATTGTTATTGCAGCAGTTAGGACATTCACGAGCGCCAGTTGGCAGAGCTATTGTGTACGCGCTGCGCTTGCAATTAATTATAAGAAAGACGATATGCAAACATTTACTCTAAGCCAATGAGAAAGAGTCTGTTATCAAAATATAATGGGAGTACATTTGAGTATAGATGAGTGGAAGATGTCCCCAGTCTAAAATTAAGAGACTGTCCATAATACCCTACTGATAAACCCATAGAAATGAACAATTCTATCAATCTAAGTTTTGACTGAATGGAAGTATTGTATATTTATGCGTTACATACACAACCAGTCAAAAGTTTTTGCACCTTAAGATTTTTATTGTTTTTTCTCTTCTGCTCACCAAGCCTGCATTTATTTAATCCAAAGTGCAGCAAAAACTGTAAAATTTAAAAACATTTTTACTATTTCAAATAACTGCTTTCTATTTGAATATATTAATATATTCATATAATAATATATAATATATAATAACAGTTAATATATACACGTTATTTATTCCTGTGATTTCAAAGCTGAACTCTTAGCATCATTACTCCAGTCACATGATCCTTTAGAAATCATTCTGATATTCTGATTTGCTGCTTAAAACATTTATCATCATTATTATGTACAGCTGTATACAGTATACAGCTGAGTAGAATTTTTCGGCTTTCTTTGACGAAAAGAAAGTTCAGAAGAACAGCACTTATCGTAAATACAAATCTTTTGTAACATTATAAATGCCTTTATTATCACTTCTGAACCCTTGCTAAATAAAAGTATTCATTTCTATAATTTCTTGCCCAACAACAACAACAACAACAAAAATATTAATTAATTCATACTGACTCGAAACTTTTGAATGGTATAGTGCATAATGTTACTAAAGGTTTTTATTTCAGATAAATGATGATTTTTCAAAGACCCCTGAAAAAAATGTACTTAACCATTTTAAATAATAATAATAATAATAATAATAATAATGTTTCTTGAACAGCAAATCAGCATATTAGAATGATTTCTAAATTGATCATGTAACACTAAAGTCTGGAGTAATGATGCAGAAAATGTATCTTTGATCACAGGTATAAAAAACATTTTAAAATATACTCAAATAGAAAACAGTTATTTTAAATAGTAAAAATATTTCACAATATTACTGCTTTTGCTGTATTTTGGATCAAATAAATGCAGGCTTGGTGAGCAAGACAATCTTCTTTAAAAAAAAAAAAACATTAAAAATCTCACTTTCTCAAAACATTAGACTGGTAGTGTGCAAAATGAAAGCAGTTCTGCACTGAAAAAAAATTAACTAAAAAAGGTTGGCCCCCGTTCGATTCATTCGAATTAAATTTTATTTGGCCACACCTTACAGGAAGTTGGACTGAAATGACAGGAAGAGCAACCTGTAATTCAAAAGAATTCTGGGAAATGAAGTTTTCTTCCACCCTTGTCCATAACAGTTAATTTATTACATACAATAGATAAACTAAAAAGGTGTCATTTCCAACCTTCATCCAGGCCAGATTGAACTTTTTAAACACTGTTTCATCAAGTGCACATTAAAAGTGCAAATTTAAAATCAAGTGCACATTAAAAGCTGCAAATTTTAGTTTTCTAGTTAAAAATTGCAGTTGAATTCAACTGCATTCAAATGCAGTTCTGCTATCTCAGTTCAAAGTCAGGAATTGAATTTGAATTTAAAGGTATTCTCAGTTCAAATCTGAACACTGAAGAACTGAAGACCCTGGTAGAAATGCTGTCTAGCACAGGAGTTAAGCCTCATTTGACACATTTACTGTGGCGTGAAGCACAAACCACCGCAGACGGTGCACACATGCACTGTCAACGTGTTCTCAGAAATGGCACATAGCAGTACAAACAAAAGCTGTTCTGCAAGAAGCAGCAATGAGAAAAATGTTTTTGACCAACCACGTTTGTGCTACGAATATGAATTGCACAGCTTGTTAAGAAGAGGTGGACTATTAATTTTCTAAAACAGGTGAACAGAATCTCATAAATTTTCAAGTCGACAGGAGACTTGGAGGTGGACCTGCAAGAAACCACATTGCAAACACAAAACAATGCATTAAAGCTACTCTGAACAACATCTAATTTAACAGGAGGTGCAAACAAACAACTGAGGAAGAATTTGCAATTACAAGCACATTAGAAACATTCAACATCATCATGCACAACTAGTCTGTAACGGCACAGCTCATTGTGCCAAAACTGCATTACAATAATCTCCATTTTTATGGTAAAACTGACATTTTTAATGCCTGGCAGAATAAGAGACGTCATTGAAAGTAGAGTAGCTTCTTTCTATTCGTGCCCGACTGTAGAAAGAGAAAAGCACCTACTGAAGTGACCATTTGAAAAGACCCCCCTCCCTGCCCACCCGCCTCCCCCTCCAGAGACCGAGATGAGAAGCGCTGGCTGTACTTCACATGGGCCACAGGAAAGTCCTGACTTAAAAAGCACATTTAAGAACCAGTGAAGATGAAAAACACCCCAATTATCTCCCCAACCCCCTGCTGAGCCCCAAGCTGTTTTATGACATTAAAACCTGCTAAATTATGAAACACCACACGGCTGAGGATACAAATGAAAAAACGGGGACTTCTTTTTCAGAATCGTTAGTGTTTGTAGAGCGTCCGCTGATGCTGTTATGATATTCTCCGCGCTTAGTGTGATGACTTTGCAGTCACATCCCTCACGGTGATGCTGTGGGGCGCGCCAAAGGCTACGATAAACTACAAGCGGATAATGACTAGGATGTATCAGCTTAGAGATTT
>JAHKKF010524455.1:2781-41342 GCA_019740295.1 Labeo calbasu | reverse complement strand
TGAAGTGTTTCAATAAAGCTTTTACATGTAAAAATGTTTCTCATTTCATACATATATATATATATATATATATATATATATATATATATAGCCATGCATCGTCAATGCATATTTTGAAGTATACTGAAAAATAAAAGCACTAGTTTCCAATATATATTTAATATATCACTTTATATTTCTTCTAAATTTTTGTTTCATAAGGAAATACTGCTTGCTTTATTTTTGTAACTGTTTAGAGATGTTCTTGGACAATTGTGCTTGTGGAATAAATTAATAATGGCTTACTGACAATTTCTGGTGCATTTCTACATCGGTAGAGTTAGTAACTGAAAATGCTAAAACAAACAATTACTGTGCACCTTAAGGGTTTTGACATTATGCTTTATTTCAGAGTAACATTATTTCATATTCACTTCTTAAAATCCATTGTTCTTGAAAGTAGATCAAATTAGGTCTGTTAAATACTAATGCACAAATTACTGCCAGAAAACATTATTTTGCTGTCATAATAACAACTGTCATAATTATTTTTTCTTTTCAACTACTCATTATTTACTAGTTTTAGCTCCCATTGAGCAATCCGTTTTATTTAATCACAAATTTATTAAATATATAATAAAACATAATTAAACAGTATAAACTTAATTTGTTTTCTTTAAAAAATGCAAATTGAGTGGTTAGAGAAGGTTACGTTGTTCCACTTATAGTGTGCTTTAATAAACATCACTGTAATGTAAATGAATCTCCCTAAAATGTTAACATTAAGAAATGTACTGGTGCCAAGCAAGACAGCATCTGTGACAATAATGTAGGCCTATCTATCAGGTCACAAAAGCAAATGCATATACTTATGATGGAGGTATATATGGGAAAGTGACTGTGCTGGTGATATGTTACTCAGACAGATACTCACGAAACCTAAACATTATACACTATGCTAACATGAAACTAATTTGATTAAATTCACTTACCAAATCTGTCTATGCAAACCTATTGTTTCTTCTACTAGACTTCTGCTGTTGATTGATTTCTATATATCCAAGCATGATATTTATTGTACAAAACAACAACAACAACAAAAAAAAATGGTTTTAAACGGATGAGTGAGTCTAATTTTTTTTTTTTTTTTGCGGTTATTGACAGCAAGTCACAGATGCTGCCTATACAGCATAAATTGTGTTAAACTCAGATTTTTATTATTATTATTTTTATTATTATTATTATTAAATTCAATGCAATTCAATAAATTCCAACAAGAATTAATCATAAGATTCAGCTGATGTCATTATTAATACTGTTTACTGTGTTAAAGTATTTACTCAGCCACTGAATTCACAATATGTTTATTATTGGTATTTTTAAGGTTATAATTATTATTGCATAATTATAGGAGATGTGTTGACAAAGCAGCTTTCTGAATCCCATAATCAATTAACCTTTTGCTGTCATTGCACTGTTCTTATTCCTCTAAAAATCTGCATCTAACTAGATAAAGAAATAATAATAATAATTACAATAAAAAAGCTGAAGCAAAACACTATTTCAGTGTAGCGTTTAAAGACTTGATGGAATCCTAATTGGAATTGTGTTGCTTCTAGTGCATATCTTCTGTGAGGTGTATATTTGCTAGTCGAAACACGTTACATTTGTTGTAACTATGGCTGTTGCTTTTTATAACAATGCACTGATTTTGACATTGGTGCAGAGGATTCTGTAATGACAGACTCCATATTGTGACTGCAGGAACACTTACGATCAATTGTGTCATAAGATATCACATGTTCTGACACATATCAAGCTGTATGATATCAGTGACTCATATCTTACTGTATGATGGTTTGTGTTGTGACATCAGTGACACAACGCTAAATAAATTGGACGTGCTGTCAATTAAAACAGGAGTTTAGCATTGTGTATATCATGTATATATAGGTCATTGTCAGGAAATGGTATCATTGTGTGCTGTGTGTATCCCAATGACTTACTGCAGATATAATTAACAGTAATATGTCATAACTGATTATCTAGGAGACCTAACTTAACTCTGTAAGTCTTAACAATGTGTGTAATGGAAAAAAAAAAAAAAAAAAAAGGAAAAAGCACTAAATGTGTATGTCCATTCATCAGCCAAATTTCATGTCCATAAACATTACATATAAATTTTGTGTTGTATGTGTCATATAATAATAAAAATAATAATAATAATAATAATAATAATTTGGGCTTTTGTTATCTTTTGTATATCTTTTTTTCCTTTTTTGTTTTTTCACCTGAACTTTCTGTTCAACCCTGTTCTGCTATGTTCCTTCCCATTAAATACAATAGCATAAACTCTCCACGGTCAATCGTTTGACATGGTGCAAGCACATGTGCTAGTGATCAGTGATTTTTTTTTTTTTGCACTTATCTTCAGCTTGTGTCAGTTGTTGAATGTAACAGGGTTGAACGTGTGAAAACAGGACACTGTCTACATACACACTATATATCAGTTTGAACTTGCAAATATTCACACACATAAAAATAAATAGATTAAAAAAAAAAAAAAAAAAAAAACTATGCTGAAAGAAATATACAGACATTTTTAACATTGCTCTGCGCACAACACTCTGTAGTTGACGGAGATATCCCGTGGGTATGAGAGAGGACGTACCAGTCGCTCTCTTCTCTGTATATCGCTCCAATGTTGGCTTGTTACATACCTCCTTTTCTACATATTTTCTTGTTGGGTTTTCTGGCACATTCCTTGGATATTCTTTTGACTGTAAAATGAATAAAAGACTACAAAATAACAGAAGGCTCTGGAAGAAACGTTTGAGGAGAACATGCAACAACGTCACTCCCCCTCCCCACAAGAACAACAAATAGAACCTGTCCAGAACGTTAGCTGGGGTGCTTTGTCTTTTGGGCAGAAAATATTCCAAAAAGGTGGAATTGATTTGCTGCACCCTGGAACACAAGAAGCCTAGTTTCACATGCACTGCTATATAAGACCCTTTACAAGCACAAAAATAAACTCTTCCACAACGCAACCCCTGCACCGCTGCACCACTCCAGGTTTTGCATGGGAAATGCATGGCTCTGTTGCACGATGCACCAAATGTGCTTTGAGAACAGATGCAGAGAATTGCTATAAGCGTGCTTTACAACCTGTAGGTCCATTTTGGTTTTATGACTTAAGATGGTTTTTAACACCAAATAGCTTATGCAGCTTTCGATAAGACAATTACATCTGTTCCAAAACATAGTGCACTACATGGACAGCATTTTACTGCATACATCAGAGGTCTGCTGGTTACAAAAGTTAGAAGTAACATTATGCTGGCTTCTTAGATGCCAAATTTTGCCCAAATTAAAATGGTGCAGCACGTTTATCCTTCACAGTGAAGGCAATCCCAGAATGCACTGTACTGAGATCACTGAAAAATGGCGGACTCCAATATTTGTGCTTTAGTTTGCTTATTATAGTACTGTGCCATTAGCTTAGCAACTTGCTAATGTTAAACTCAGTTGAAATCAGCTGTCAAGTCTCCCATGCTCTTCATGTGAGGAGCATTGTTTGTGTGCTTACGTAGAACAGTCCAAATTTGTGAGGCCATTTGTGAGGCTGCATTTCAGTAAGGATCAGGGGGTGTAGCAACCATTTTTGGAAAAGTCATCATTTTTTTTATCCACTCCACTTCTTGGGAGATGCTGTAATTACTGTCACAAACGATATTTGTGCTAATTGAGATTTTTTTTTTTTTTTTTTGGAGGGTAAAATCTGCAGATGCAAATTTAAAACAATAAAAAACAAAATCTTTTCCTGTGACATACTGTGAGAATTTCAGGTACAGTAGTGTTGTTTTTTATTTTTTATTTTTTTTTGGTTTCAAACCTATACGGCTCTATCCATGCCCTCATAATGAACTTAATGCATTCCTAGCGTCAAAGTCTCCACTTTTTCAGAGGCTTCTAGCTTTCTCTAGCGTGTACGTGTCCTTAAAAGGCAGCTCACTGGGTTTTGGAACAGAGCTAGCGCTTTTGCTTTCAAATCTGTAAGAGTTTGTAAGAAATGCTCTTTGTGCTAGGGAGATGTTTGCGTATGCAAATGCTCAACTTGATCACCGAATTCATTTAAAGATCTTACGTTGCTCAAGACAGGCTTTGAACGTTAACAGAAGAAAGTGGGACAGTAAAGGGTCTTACATGGTTAGGACTGATGCCACAGGCCTCTTGTGTTCCAGAACATTTTAGCAACTCTACAAAAGGCTCATTCTGGCATCAAGCAAGCTAATCTCGGATCGCTAATCCCCCAGAACAGTCAAGACAGTGAGGAGAGGGAGGTGCACCAAGATCATTACATCCAAACTTCATGTCAGATTAAAATCTGAGCTCTTACATTAAAAAGATTAGTTTCTCTTTGATTGCTTTCTTCTAGCTTTCTTTCTTTCTTTCTTTCTTTCTTTCTTTCTTTCTTTCTTTCTTTCTTTCTTTCTTTTTGGTTTGCTCTCTTGAACAACACAAAAGAGGAACCTATAACAGTGGCATGGAAGGGAAGAGTTGATGGAAAGACTTCATGGCAGGTCAAGTCAGGATGAGGAACGGAAATGGTGTACACAGACACGGCATGCGCCAGACAACAACTCATGCTTCAAACACAACACAGGAAATGACAGAATGTAATAGCGAGACGCTATTTTTTCTTCGTTATACCCGACACACTCACCATCCTCCGTTGGAACGTAGATGTTTAGATACAAACAATCCTCGTTTTGATCTTGTATGTAAGTGGCAACTATATCCAAGTTAAAGGTGAACCAAATTGGCATCATGATCTCCGGAACGGCGTTGTGAATGTTTTGCGGGCACACCGGCGCGAAATGAGTGGCGTTCTTGATCCCCGACCAAGACAAGGGTGGCTCAGGGGGTAGGAAACGTTTCTCCCCCACCGGTGGGGCGGCATACGGCACGCCCAGGTACTGGTCCACCGGTCCCAGGATCTCGCTGGGCAGCGGTACCCGCGCGCCCCGTAATTTCCCGTACTGCGTGTTCACGGTGGGGTGGTAGCTTTGTCCCCTGATGAGCGTCACACACCAACAAAAAATCCATATCCACAGAGAAACGTCATGAGCCCTGCCACTGCAGCAGTTCTGCTGGTGCAAAAGGTGCCGGTTTTTGCGCACCGCGAACCACATGGTCCGTGAAAATGGCCGCTGCTGCTAGATGCCGACGTACGCCGAGAATCTCCTCCAGCACGTGTCTCCTGCCTTCAGACCCTCAAACTCAGCCGGATTACTCCTGTCATTGAAGAAAAACACATGCACGCACTCCGTTCCCCTCCAGATGAATCCTCATTCACTGTCCAGTATTCTCGTCAGATCCTCTCTCCTGCAGGAAAAAAAACAAAACAAAACAAAAAACAAGACAGGAGAATTTTAAATGGGACCATTTTTCATACTTCTGTTTTTTCTGTATGCGCACAGAACAGCACACATCAATACGACAGTGCTCTTAATGCATCCAAAGGCCTGCACAATTTATGCAAATAAATCCAACTTCAGGTTGATTTAAACATGCCTACAATCTTTAGAAACTTGGTTGACAGTCAGTGGTTCCCAAATGGCGGATCACAACTACCTATATTCTAATAAGATTGTAAATAACAGGTGAAAACACTGCTAAATGCTAATAATAAAATGTAAATAGGCATTTAATCCTGAAGAGTTAGGATAGCAAAATAGTAACTGCTTCCCACTGATGTCAAAGCATGTGTGCCCAATTAAACTCAGCAGTATTTTGGTTCATCAGTCACTTAGCCAGTAGCTAAATTAGACAGATGCTAACACGGACAGAGGCTGTGTCCGAAAGCTGAAAAATGTTGCCTCCGCAGAGAGCATATGGAGGTATGAAAGCAACGAAACACATCAATCCAATGATTGTGTCACATCCTATCAACTGAGATACCTTCTCAGACATAGATGTATCCTTTGCTGCCTATGATATCCCACTATCCCGTGTTTGATTCTATGACAGCTGTAAATAAAAATGGTGGCTGAACTGCCTGGTGGTCAGGTTGTGTGTAAATGACTGAAAATTACAACGAAAAGCCATAAAACGTGGAATCGTTTCTGTATTTTATTTTCCAAGTTGTGTATTCCAAGTTTTGTTGCGGTGAGAAAAGTAGAGGAGAAAAGAATAGAAGGATGCCTGTGGACAAATAAAACTTTTGTGTTCTCTCCACGTTAGCCCTGATGCCTTTGAGGCTTTTATTTGTAAGGTCCAATGGTGGATGAAATTTTCTTGCATGTTCAGTCTTTTCAGTGAGCAAAGTTATTTAATTTAGGTTAAATTCAAATCCGACTTCACTTTATTATCTAATCTGACTCCATTTTATTATGACCTTGAATTTAGGTTGAAATGCAAATTGGTTGTTTGTCCATTTGTAATTATTATTATTCAGACATTTGATTATTCTATTTAACTCTTACTTTTATACTTGTTCATTAGGACTATATGTTGCTCAGTGTGTGTCACGCCAGCCGTTTGTACCCCACGATCACAAACTCTCCAGTCTGAACATTAGTCAGAGGTTATGACTATTTAATAGGTCGTCCATGCTTACCATTCTTTAAACAGTGGTTCTGTTTAGCCCCCTACAGTCATCCATGTAACAACTTAGTTAAAGCTGAGACAATAACCAGAGGTTATGGCCAGTACTATGAAGTATGTCCGAACCATGCTAGTACTCCAATAGTATTTTGTCTAGCCCCCCCATAGTTAATGCAACTGGATAAAAAATATGTATTATGCCAATTCAAGAATATCAAATCAATACAAGACACCAAACTCTCAAAGATGAATCTAAGAGTAAAAGATGCATACCTGACTTTGGAAAAATACATAGCACAGAGTGTGTGGGCACACTGTACGAAACTGGCTTCTGACTTTCGCCAGATCCCCTTGCAACATTCCTTAAGTACCTCAGACCAAGACAAACATCCTCCAAATGGAGACAGGAACTAACAATTGGAATTTCCATTGATCAAGTCCTAGACATGATCGTTTGCACCTTTTGGGGACAGATGGTAATTTGCATGAAATATTCTGATCTCGCACCCTCTACAGTGTGCAAAATATCTCTATACTCTAAGGACCTGTATTACCTTTTAGTCTACTTCTTCCAGATGCACAGAGACAATTCAAATGATACCAAACATGACTTTGAATAACACTTGCATTAATGTAGAGCATTATACTCTTGACCATTCTGAGTGAGCTGAGTGAAAGGACGATGGGTGAGGGGAAGGAAGTGGATAGGTGAGAAGGGACTTTTCTCACATCTTCTCTCAGTCTGTATGTACTGTATCTTATAGTTTAATCTGTAAAGTGTCTGAGGTTCTTCAGTTCTCACATAGTGGAGCACAGCTACTGAAAGAGCTTGCAAACGATGTAAACATGCCGACCCTTGTCATGACGCCGCAGCCGCCAAAGGAGTTTCTCAGCACGGATCTCACTCGATATCTGGGTGCGTTTAGACTCTTTGTGTGGAAAAACGATTGTACAGCATTTGGTTTAAGCCTACGCTTCTATCCATTGCCACCTGTAAGCTCTTTCAGTAGCTGTAGCCATCGTATCAGTATTTTATTTTCCGAGTTGTGTATTCAGAGTTGTGTTGCGGTAGAAATAGCGTTGCTCCGTGCCAGCAGCTCACTGAGTACAACCGTTCTGCGTAATCAAAATAATGGTGCCCTCCAGTCCAAAATATGTATATAATGATGTGGATTTTTTAAATAATGTAAATCTTTCATGGGTTTTCTACTACATATTTCAGTTAAAGAGACATAATTTACATTATATTAAGTCATAAAAGTCTTAATACCCAGGATTTCCCTGTAAAGAACATTTTAAACTAATTACTACCGAAAGCAAAACCAGTTGACTGTATGTGGGTTTTCCATCAAGCCAAAATAACAACTCTGTCCAAATTCGACAGAAATGTGTTAAATAAAAGATTTTTGAGGCACAGGTCCCCTGTCCCCATCTCTGGAAAGCTGGTATTTGTAAGTGCCTTGCGGGCGCCTGTGCTAACACTGTAAATGCTAATGATGAGGAGGGTCGTCCCCAGTGGAGAGAAATTCTTCCCTGCTCAGCTGCTGATCAATTTTCAATTTTTAAAGCTTAAGACCCTCAGACCTCCATCCCTCGGAGGGCTTGGAATAATAACAAGGAGAAAAGCCGGAGTTTAGTAGCGGATATTGCATTCCAAAATGACTCTGTAAATGATTTATAATGTATCTAGTGGAGCAGTATCCACCAGACAAGAGGCAATATGAATCTTCCTGGAGGTGCACTTATCACTCCACAACTCCTATCCAAACTTGGGCTGATTTGCACAAAGCCTGACAGGAAGTTCTTCATCCTCCACCGCATCATCCGCACACACTTGCTGCTGCCTATAATCGGCTGGTGCCTCTGGATGGGACAGCTGATCTCCAGAGAGAAGAGACGCCCACTGAAGCGGAGGAAATGTCTGGCCCAATCTTGGCAGACTTTAAACATACTGTTTTCTCAAACTCATGACTTATCCTATTCAGTTACTACTCGAGTGAAAAGTGATTTTAACAATTGATTTGTAAACTAAACAGAATTGATGTTTTTTTTTTTTTTCCTTCCCTCCAGCAAACTTATACTACAACCCTAAATTAATTCTTGTACACTTATATATGGAGAGTCAAAACGTTTTGTGTCATGTTCATCCATGTTGATTGGCTATGATACCAACGTTTGACAGTAGCCCCTCACTGCAGAACAAGATCCAGGGGGCGGGGTTGGATCTACATCTAGGTTGGTTTAGGGGTGGAGACGGGTAGGTTTAGGGATATGTAATGTGGGAGGAGTATCTAGATACTCCCTCGCACCCTGGATCTTGCGATCTGCAGTGAGGACCATCTCACGTTTGATGTCACGGATGTTAAACCTGGTATGATACACATTTAAATAATGCATTTAACTACAGGCAAATTGATTAAGATTTTACAGCCATTTTGAAAGGGTAAAACAATTATTTCAATTTTATTTAATTTATCAGACAAAATGATTGAATGTCTCCAAAAAATGCACTTTTCAAACGTTGGAGCTCCCACTCCACTTCCATTCCATTCCCATTCACTTTCATTATATGTAAAAATGCAACCAGGACATTCTTCAGATTACTGGCTTTGTCTCTTGCAGATGAAAACAACATACAATACAATACATACATACATACTAAAAAAAAAAAAAAATAAAAAAAAATAATAAATCATCAAAGCATGAATGGGGCTTAAAAAATATATCTAGAGTCCAGAATATAATAGAATCTCATCAAAACACTTTTTAATTGGCAAGCACCATTCACCTTTTTAGCCTAGTTTATGTATAATTCAGCCAAGCTGATGCTATATAATCAACCAGGTCGATCCTAGTCGACTACCAATCCTTTCTCTCCTTCTCTCCACATTAAAGTTCCCACTTGTCTGAAACATACAAGTTCATTGTCTTTGATGTGGTGAAACCAGGCAGCGTCCAACACCTGAGACCCTGTTTCCAGCTGATATTAACATGCAATTTTGTTGATCTGATCACAAGTGGTCTGCCAAGACGCATTACTGTTTCCACCCAATATGAACATGCGTTTCAAATGCGTCTCCTGTGAACACTTGTGGTTGGATTTCATTGAGACCCGCCCCTCTTATTTTGTCACACTCCACATCACTTTCATGGGAGCGCCAAGTGCTCACATTCAGGGACTTACATATTGGTGTATATACTGTACAGCAGCATGTTTATGGTTATGTATTTTCTATGTGTAGCTGTTAGCTGTGTTTCCTTAGCTAAAACTCAACCAGCTTGGCAAACATTGTGCATTCTCAGCTGCTCATCCTGGTATTTGCCAGTTGCTTTGCGAGTCTTTTCCACTTTGTAATGTAACTTTTTTTTCTTTTTTTTTTAACTCACAACTATAAACAGATTTTTTGCTATTACTGTAAACAAAAGTTATATTTTTTTGCTTGATGCTAAAAATATAAGATTGATTGACTGAACTAAATTTGACTTTCATTTGTGTATATATATATTGTGTATATATAACTAGTTAGCTGGCCAAAAAACGTTTTGCTAAATTCCTATAAAATGCAGAATAACATAATTTGTATTGTACATTGTTTCAATAAGAATACATCTTGTAGTACAATGTAATACAGACAGATGTTTCTGTTGTAGATTTGATTAGTATACTTCTGAATTAAACTTTATTGCACACCTCACTTTCGAGACTTGTGAATCTCCGTCCCTGATAGTGTGAATTATGACCGTTATGGGAGTGTGCATTGGGACCCATTGTCAGCAGTCAGCACATATATCACTGCATAATACATGGTCACCATCTTAACACCTTCTGGGGGAAAAGCAGCACAGAATATGCAGAGCTGTCGTCAACATTATCCTGAAACTAAAACTATACATATATCATATAATGTCACATTTTGCCAGCATTGTCACATTGGAAGTCGGTAAAAACCCACAACGAGACAGGATTTGTAGCACATCAGATGTACACACACTAAATCAGCTGTGTATTAGATTTGTGCCCAAACATTATGCATTACAAGTAAAAGAGTAATTACTAAAGACAGTAACAAGATGGCACCATGAGCCCACCTGTATATCCACTTTGGGTTGCAAAGGACAAAGCCTTAGGGAACAAAACCTCATTACTGGTTCAAATGCGCATGTCCTGAGGCTCCAAAACTATCAGCTCAACATAAAATCACGCATGAAGGTGCACGAGATAACAGATGACCCTGATTGTGTGTTGTGTGATAACACCACAGGACAATGAGGACCGTATAATAATACACCTGAATATGTGATATGAAATGTGTGGGGAAAAGAAGAAAAAAAATCAAAACAATGCCAATAGACACAACATCCCAGTATGTTTTAAATTCAGTAAGACTAATGGTGCGTTTACACCGACAGCGATTTGCAGAGGCAAAGCGATCAGAAGTCATTCATTTCCAGCGAGAGCCGGTGATTTGACGAGACATGAGTGACAGCAACCGTCAGCAATGCAACACAGCTAGCATCAAGCTGAGCAGTGTCACTCACACAAGAGCAGTGATGTGGTGCGGTGACTTTGAACGTCTTTATTCTGGCAACTGTGCCCCGATTCACACTTTCACAACGACCGTCATTCACACCACGGGGAGGTTCACAGCAATACGCAAGTCTTGTTACTGTACGTCACACGCACTGTGCATGATGAGGTTAACTGTCGGGAATCCCTGTCATCTTACAACTAATGAAACACTCGCACGGGAAACAAAAATGTTCATTAAATGTTCAGCTATGCATTTGCTACATTTACTGAGTTTTAAGTACGTGATTCAGAGCACAGGTAAAGCCCTGCTTCTGCAAAGTTGAGTTTATCAAAAAAATGTGAATTATTGTATGTGAAGTTACTGTACATACACCTTATTATTATTATTATTATTAAGCATTTTAAATATATAACAAGTTTACGATTTTTTTACAGAGCACATGGTACTCTTATGGACCTCTGGGGCTGCCCAGGCTCTAAAAGAATAGTTCACCCATAAAGAGAAAATCTGTCATCTGTTTTTTTTTTTCCTTAGATCTTAGGCAGAATATTCCTGCTGTTCATTCACATGCAGTGACAGTAAAAAGGGACAGGCAATGTCAAACCCCCAAAAAGTGGTCCATGATTTGTGTACAGGCCTTTTGATGCCATAGGGTGTCTTTGTGCAAAGAAATTATTATTTACAGAAAATCTTACTCACAGTCACAGTTCTCAAAATAAATAAATAAATAAATAAAAAAAAGGAAAAAATAAAAAAAATTGCACTTCTGATTTGAAATACAGCTCATTAGTGGTATGCATTAATTTTGTCAAAGTTAACAGTGCTTTCTGCCCTTTTTGGAGCTCATGTCCACTTTCATTGCAAAAATCTGCTTAAACATTCTGATAGCATCATTTTTAGTGCTCCACAGAAGAAAGATGGCGAAGTACATGATGACAGGATTTCCATTTTTAGGTGATCTATCCCTTTAAACACCTGCTGTATTTTCACCATGGGAAAATACAGAAAAACAGAAAATATTGATCGTCTCATGTGGTTGGCCTTGCTGCCGGTAATAAAGCCAACATGCAGACACACCGCAGAGTCTACAAGAGGCTTTTCAGAGGCTCACAGGCCTGAATTTCTGCATTTGCAACGCTCTCCTGCCTGTCTGTATTCAGCCTGTATACTCAACTACCCACCATCTATCACATCTATAATGTGAAATAACAAATAAATATACTACTACAATGTGTCCACGCAGCATGCAGCTGATGTTGGATAAGGTGAGTTTTCTAGATTTGTCACGTCACATCACTCATTCTCAGGGTCTTAATGGAAAGCTAGACAGGCATCACCTACTTGGATGCCTTTAGGTTAAATCCATGTTTAGATGCTGCTGGTTAAGATAAGAACTTGATGGGTAATCCAGATATGTTTATCAGCTCTGAAGACACACAGCTGTGGTTTGCTCATTTTAGAGTAGGACAACAGCTGGCCATTTTATTCACATTAGAAACCAGTAGAGTTTTAAAAGTCACATGTTACAAATTCATTCAAAATGTGGTGATGGCTTTTGTTTCTGGAAACGGGTCAAGTGAGGGAAGTTTGCCAGTTGATTATGACACGGCTCTATGGAATATTTGATTCTTATTGGTCAAATGAGGCGTTCTGCAGTTAAATATTTGACTGCTAATGTGTAGCTGACTTCCTTCCAACTGATTTCTAGCTGTTCTAGTTTTATATCTTGCACACTCACATAATATACGGTACAATGCATTATTATTTTATTATGTGAGACTCTAAGGATCAGCGTAACAAGCAAGATATCCTATGGTCAACCGGTCAAAATAAACAAAGCAAAAAAGAAATGATATTATATTATATTATATTATATTATATTATATTATTAGATTCACTTCATCCAATTTTAAAGTTTTACATGTTTTCATACCACATATATTGTGAGTGTCAAATGTTCTGAAAGTGAAACCCCTCAGGACTACATTTAAATTTAATAAGCAATTATAGAGTTTGTAAAATTTAGGATTAATATTGCTTTGAGCACTACAGAAAAGCATATTAATCATGAATAATGACAGTTTAGTGTGCAAAGCAAACGTGAAAAAAGGAAAAAAGTCAGGAAAAAAAAGAAACAAACAAAAATGGATAATAATGGTTACTGGATCCTCAAATGTCTAAAAACTTGAGTGCAAAGGCTTCATGTGTAACGCTCGTCTATATTTCATCAAAGAGACTGCAATATTGCTTTAAATGGAAATAGCCGGTCTCCATCCAGAAGCACTGTGGCTGGGGAAACAGCCTTTCCATGCATTACTGGAGCCCAGCTCTGGGTTTGGCTGTGCATCAAGCAAAAAGAACAGCATAGTCAAGTCCCAACAGAAAAAAAGAGATCTAGAGATGTGCACAGGCTGTCTTCACTTCCACACACACAGCCATGGTATCAGTTAATAATACCATAGTACTTCAATGAATACGGCTTACCATTAGTCATTTACCACAGCATTTACATGGTTGTCTAGGGTGCTTTAGAAAATACGATGGTATTAAGCACTACAGTACTACAATACAGCAAGTCCCTATCATGTTACCAATCATGAAGATGTAATTTTAACTGATATATGTCAAGTTATTATCCACCTTATTTTCCGTGAAATACGAATAAAGTATAAGCCAAGAGGAGCAAGTGTGTAACTACTTAGTTATAGGGGAACGTGGGGCACAACCTAACTTTTTGACTTTCTCAGTTTGTGTATATCCACACAGGGTTCGGTTTATATTTTTTTTTATCCACATTAATTTCACACTTGTCTAGTACAAATATGTCGCTTTGTTTCATAATTACAGTGTATATGTTTTTCTTTATGTACCCCTTTATGTTTAATAACAGCGGGGCACATTGTTTACAAAGTTCCCTATCTGTGGAACTGGAATTTAAATCTGTTAGTGTCTTCTGCTAGTTAGCGAAGCATTAAAAAACTATCTGCGAAGCATTAAAAGCATTAAAAAACTGATAAATAACAGATTGGAGATTAAAATAATAGCAGACTTGTCTCATTTTAAATGAATGCTAACAACTGAAATTAAAAATTTATTTCAGTCAGAAATGTACTTTTGCTATGGTATAAATACTTAGTAAATAAAGCGATTTCTTCAAAAGACCTTTGAATTTTGGCACACATTTTTCCTGTATATAGTGTTCATCTGATAACTACTAAATAAAGTAAATTCGGTTATGTTAATGTGTGGACATATTTAAACCAAGTGTTTTACAATGAACCGTATGTTAGTTTGTGCCCCACGGTCCCGTAGTGGCAACACTTTTGTTTAGAATGTAAAGGGATGTGAATAATGTATATTTCTGTTAACTCTTGGAGGAATTGGCACGGTAATGTACATGACAATGTTAATGTATTTGGTCTTGGAGGAATAGATCTGCTACGCTGCTGCTGCTGTGGCAGAGCAAGCACAGAGACTTGCTACTGCCAATACATCCACAACATGCTGCCGTGAGCGTGTAAGAAATACTGCTGCTGCACATATAACACACATAAAGTAACCCCCATGTAAACATACATAATCATCTTGTAGCAGATCTATAAATGTGGAGGGTTTCTGACTCACGCTGCAAAACTGCTATAGCAAGCACTAGTCACATATTTTAATGCTGAGCAGTGAGCTCATTGGCTACCGATACAGGAGAGAACCAATCAGCTGTGCCATAGGAGAATGATGTCATTATGTCAGATTGAGTTAGACCTATCAGATTGCACCATCTAGAGTTTCATGCCAGAACTTTGTATATTATTTTTATTGTTGATTTTTTTTTTTTTTTTTCAGGTGATGACTGAATTTGTATTCCAGAACTTAATTTTACTTTGTACTCAAATTGCTGTTATACAAGTATAGGCATTTATTGAACTGTTTTAACAGACCCAGTTTCATAGCTTGTGTTCCCTCCCCTTACACACATTACATTGTGTCCATCCATTTATCAGTGACCTGCCCATTTTAGACAGTCTAGAACCAGGGCTGATGTGTTGCATAAAATACAGGAAGACAGAAACCTTTCAACTTTACTGCATAAAAAATGTTGACTGTAAATATTGGGCCTTTCGGAGAGTCTCTCGGCTTGTCTGACTGATGGGAGTTCTGGATATGGTAAACTGCTTACCATATCACAACCTGACATATAAGAGCGAAAATGCTTGAATACTACAAAGGCTGTTTGTCTTATTGCCTATGAAATGCTGCAAATTGAATGATTGTTTGAAGCCAACACCCATTCTGATTTAACAAACATGTCACAGCTTGTATATTTCCTGGATTATGCATTCATGCGTGTTTACCTCGTCCCATGAATACATGCTCAGTCTGTCATGTAATTGAAAGCATGCAATTGTGGAAGCTGAGTGCTTCACGGTGAACACGGTAAAAATTATAAACTCCATGAATGTTGGACAAGTTGAGCAAAGCAAAACTGTCAAACCAAAAATGTTTCCAGAAATACTTTAGCAGTTCTGTTGGTTAATTATAATACCACTACTAAAATCAGTGAATGCACTATTGTCACAGACATTTGAATTTTTTTTTTTTTTGCATTATGATTTGTGCGCATAACATGTTGTTGGTGGTTGCCAGGGCATTGATATACGGTTGCTAAGGTGTTCTGAGAGGATTTCATCATTGTGGTTGCTAAGTTGCCCAATCAAAAGTCTCTATGATATTAATATGATATTCGGTTTTCCCAACCACCCCCCTCGCCAAAAAAAAGGTAAAGCACACCTCTTTTAACAAGCTGCTAAATATTCATTAGCAAGAACCACTAATAATTCCAGCGCCTTTGAAAATCCGTTCGAATTTTCACATTTGCGACCGTGACAGCGAAGCCTGCTTTAATTTTCTCTCCTTCCTAACAGCTCACATGCGTGCTTTCTGCTGATCGAGCACTTTAAGCAGGTGTGAAGAGGTGTACTCGCTTCTTATTGTGTCTTATCTCTGCTGCCATAAGCCTCCATCGCTGCAGTCTGAGAGGGAATCTACTTCCTGTGAAGTGTAGGCACTCTATCATCCGAACAGAAGAATACAGACACACAGTTCTGGAATAAACTCCACACACAGACCTTTCCAGCACCGTGGGCACTCCACACTCCTCGCAGCTTCCCCAAACACATTTCTCTCAGTTTCTTCCTGCTATTCTTACATAACGAAAATAACAATTTTCCTCACAAATGTTGCATTCGTCTTCATTGTGAAACACAGGTTTGGAAGGGCTAACGTTTGTTAAATAAAACTGACCCTCTGAGCTCATCATCTTAATGATCCACAGTGGACCTAATACCAAAAGACAGTCCCTCAGCAGGATATTTAAAGTAGCTAATCGCTCAACATTTCTCCAGGGACCCTTTCAGAAACCACAGGGGCCATTCTGTCGGCCCTCCATAATCCTTCACTATGCAAATACAGTCAAGCGTTCAGAACGGCAAGATTCCTGCCACACTGAAAGCAAATCTGCCCTGAGCACTGAAAGGGTTTCTGACGAATGCAACGGTTCAGAGGTATTAAATTGAGTGGGCTTTTTGGTGAAATTTCTTCTTAGAAATGAGCCTGCCCTTCCAACATCAGTATAATTCTTGAAACCACTTTGCAGGACTATTTGGAACTCTCCATAAAAAGGATACAAATTGATGTCCCATTATATATATATATTTTTTTTTAAAAAAGAGAACAATTTATATTTGAAAGAGAACTATTCGATATGTAAGATAAAGTGTTATCTAAAAATTATCTAGAGCATAAAATGCATCAGATGTGTTTAAAGTGGTGATTTTTGGCTCCCCACCACACTGACCATACAACAGTGACACATTTTTACATAACTTTTTTTTGGGTTATGGCAATAGTATACTTACGAGTATACTACTAGTACATTAATATTTGTATACTTACTGCATAAAAAATCACATTTAAATGCCCCAAACTTTGGTTACAAGGTTGCAAAAAGTAACAACCCATCTATAAAATAAAGATATATATTTAATTTGACCAGCTGGGTGGACACATCACAATTTCTTAAGGTTAAACACTTCCTTTTGCTAATTAAACGACTTATTTCTAAGCTTTTTGTGCAATTAAGTTACAGTACATATTTATTTTAACAAGGAGAAAATAGAGAAAAGCAAAAACCTATGTATTTCTTCACCTGATTACATCCACACTTAGATGTGGTGCTGCGATGTAAAACATGCAGAGTTAATAATCAACACCTTAAAAAAAAAAAAAAAAATTCAAACACAAGCAGAAAAGTGAACATTCATTCGATGTGAGAGCATAGTGTTTCTCATTCGCAATTAAGCATTCTTAAAAGGATATTAAAGGACTATAGAGGCATAACAACAAGGCCAGAACTCCTATTGAAAGCTTCACACACCGAAAGAGCTGCAACACCTCCCAGCATAAACAATGTGGCACTGCTAATTAAGGGTGTCCTCGTTATATACACTGGCAAGAATTTAACAGATATTTCCTTGGACAAAATGCTGAACAACAGTTTTATATCTCAGTTCTCAGTTCGTCTGTAGGTCAGCTTTACCTGGCGCTGTTATTTTTTTTTTGTTGTTTTTTTTTTGCCAGATATCATGCATGTAGCCCCTGTGAAGATAAAGACTGAAATGCATCACGTGCTGTCTGTCTTATGAAGAAAGCGTACAATTCCAGTTCCGATCGTCTGGGGTAATTAGCAACAACTATGCCATTTTTTACAGTCTACAAATCTATGCAGTAAAGTCTATAGTTACAGTGACGGTTGATTTTGAGCCCATTGTATATTAAATTGTTTGTTTGCGATGTGTATATTTCCATCACAGTATGGAGGCTCTGATTGGACTGGCACTGTTATTATTCTGACACATGAGCCTTGTTTCTGCTGGCGGCAGAAATCAGCGCTAATTCAGAAGCTGTTATTAGAGTCTATCTATTCAAATTTGCGTAGCACAAAGTGGCTTGTCAAAAACACGAACTGGATTTCGACGGGTACACGTGAATTAACTGCTGTTAGGGAAAAAAACACTGTGACCCAGATGTTAACTGTAAAACTAGAGCTCTATTAATAGCAAGATGTGCCTTGACATTTGCAGCCGACCTACCATGACAACATTAACATGTAGAGGGAGAAATACGCAACGCTGAGGCTGAAGCACGCCGTTTAATTCGGTTTGCTTACAGATGCCGGAGGAGGATATACTTACAGTTCAACAGCAGTGCGTCTTGTGCTAATTCAGCAGTGGAATATTCCCCATCTCTTATTTATTCAGTGTTTATGTGGGCAGAGCTTTGAAGAAATGGTACATTGATGGTTGCATGCAATATAAAAGACCTAACCGTAAAATTGTTACTGTATAATGAGCAAAATTAGTTATGTCAAGAGTTAAAACACAACGAAACTAATTACAGTCATTAAAGCGGCATTGTTCGACGTGAATCGGAAAGGGTTCTGAGAGACGAGATACTGCCATGACAACAGACGCAGACTGGGGGTGGGGGCTGTTATGAGTTGATGTAAATGTAATTAACGTTATGGCCAACGAGCTAACAACAGACTTGAGTACACCAAAGCACAGAGGTGATCCATTATGTCATTTTTAATGCTGAGGCTGATAATTACAGAAGCACACTCAAGCCGTTTGACTGAGCGAAAAAGCACGCTGAACATATGCACCACCAGTCAAAAGTTTAGACACACCTGACTGAATCTTAGAAATGAAAGGCTTCTGTTTTAATGTTTGAAATACGTTTGGTAGGCAAATGGGTCAACGACAAATAAAAGAAGGGGAACAAAAAAATCTTAATCTTAAAGCATGGCTGGTTCTTTGCTAATATATTCTTTGTTTTTAGACAAATAAACCAACCATTTCCAAGAAAAGCTGAAATTAAAAAAGATTCAAATTTGGAAAGATTACATTTAAGTTTAAAATACCATGTCATGTGGTGTATCCATCAAGTGAGAAAACATTTTCCTTGCAACTTTAGATTGCATCTAAAGCATTTTCATTTTATTTTAAAGATATTTTACAAATATCATAAAAAATATGTATTCATTCATAAATACCAAGCTTTTTGGGAATCGCTACACACCTGAAATAACTTTGCCTTGCCTTGTCATGAAAAATTCTAATTATTTACTGACCTTGACCCACAGTCATGAGGGCCTGCGGGGGTCCTGCTTATTATTTGAGTTTAGTTTAGTGTAGTTTACCCATGCGTGTTTATGGATTTGATTGACTTTTGATTTGGTGGATAATTTATTCAGACATGAATAATAAGCAGTGAAGTAGTTTTGTTATTTTATATAATAATAAATGCTTATCTTCATTATGATATGAGGACAGTTGTATCACTCTGACATTTTTAGTCACTACATAATTCCCATGTTTAATTATATTTGTCTTGAAATGACTATTCTAAATAATCCTGTGCATTAGAAGTTGTTCTAGAAGAACCTTTGAAACCTTGGTAGTGTACGTTCTGCTACAGTGTACAATAATTCTCATTTCGTTTACTCATCAATGCAGACGTGTATAAAGCTAAAACGCTTGAAAACAGATTAGCTTCATCTGTCTGATTTGATTTTGCTTATATCATTCAGTTTAACAGTCTTCATCACCGATCTTGCTGTAAACAACAAAATTGATATTCAAACATTATTTGCACCTTGTTGGTTGACAGGGTTTGACAATCAATTTTGCAGGGAAAAAATTACCCTGTCATGCTTTTTATTGCCATTAAACAGAGCTTGAATGCTAACAGTCTCTAACACCTGCAAGAAAAGTAGCTGAATAAAACAATGCGTATTGCAAAATCTAGCATAAAATGTGTTTTACATTTAAAAACTGCTGTTAAAGCTGTTAAACAGAGCCAATATCATTCATTCCAGATGAACAAACACCTCACGCAGAGATATCGCACGTGTTGGCCGCTCACTGCTTTTGGCCACTGATTCTGTTGCTGGATTTTTGGTCGTCCCAAAAGCTCTCAAAAAGGTTAATCTGAAATATCCGATGGAATATGAGTGAATCTAAAGGGCTGGCGGGAAATACGCTGGGCTGAGCTGGTTAATGTGGAGACAAGTGTGCCAGCAGGGGATTTGCAAGAATTTCCTTGTCTTCATTCAAACTCCATCCTGTGCTCGGCTGTCGAGGAACAGCGCTGATTATGCCTTCATACGACAGGAGCAACCATCACACCACAAGTGGAGACAGCACCAACTCCACAACGGAGACACAACCAATACCACGGATGTGCATTTGGGTCATTTTGACTGCTCCAGCGCTTGACAGATAAATCAGCAGACTACTCAAGTATTCGGCGTGTGATGGAGCGAGTTCCGTCTGCTCTATTTTTATGTACACAGCAGGGGTGTAAAAAGTACAGGGCAGTGGCACTTAAGTAAGAGTGTGGGTACTGTCAAGTTTGTACTCAATTAAAACACCAAATATCTAACCAAATGCAAAAATGTTATCACATTTTAACTGTGTATTCAAAAACACAGATGAAATCAAGATGCAGAGGAGATTTTGGGAAGGCATTCGAGTTGGGAACACGATTTGCTATTAACTACTTGCTTATTAGCACGCATATTGCTAGTTTATTAGCCCTTAGAATTATTCTAAAGTTTTACCAATATTTTTCTCATTAGATTAATTTTGACACACAAACTGTAACAATTACAGTAAACTGTAATTGACAATGTAACAATATAAGGTTATAGGACGCAACTAATAACAACAAACTAAGGCTGGGCAATATGGCCAAAAAATATTATCTAAATCTAAATTCTAAATTATTATCTAAATTCTGTGTTTTCCATTTTTCAAAAATTAATATATTTACGTATTTATTTGTTTACTTAATTGCTCACTGGATTCTATGTTTAATGGTTTAATATAAATGTATTAATCAGCAAAAAATGCTGTATAATGAAACAAATTCAAATCTTTTAAAGAGTATTCATATGAAAATATAATAATTAATTTACAAGAAGACATAGCATTTTTATTTAGTTTTTTGTTGTTAAATAAGACACTGCACAACAGAACTGTATAATTCAAAACATGTATAAAAATATCTTGGTAGTATGATATTCCTTAAAAATGATCATATCATTATCATTACTCTGAGAAGCACATTGCAGTATGCAATGTAGAAATATCTATAGAAATCTGTCATCATTTCTTCAAGTTAAGCCAAACTTTTATTATGGCAGTTTGTTGTGGAGATCTGTGAGTTTTGATTAAATGTAACAATGTAAAGTTGCAGAAGTGACAATTAGAGCAGCTATGGAGATGAAGTTCATGTGTTTACGTCCTAATATATCGAGACACAGACGCTGAAAAAACATAGTGCTTTAAGCCTAAGACTGTATTGTGAGTGATGTGAAGGATCAAGCATTTCTCCACAAGGGTGAATAACCATAGATGTGACCAATGACATTTCACCATGAAATGGATTTCATTAGTGGTTTTAAGTAAATGTTAAGTAGAATTCTTTGGAGCATACTTTAAATGGCCTGTTAGCTCAGGAAGATTTATGTCAAGACAGCATGCAAAATACATATTTTTTGCTAAGGTCTAAATCATTGTTATTATTACACATGTTTTTTTTTTTCCATGTACAATAGTCTGACTCTAACCAACCTTCTATTTCACAGTAAACTAAATAATAAACAAGCTCAAAACTCACCCATGTGAGTCACTGGAAATCAAATTCAGTAAGCAAACATTAGGGTCGCAGTGAAGGGCAAAAAACATTGGTGTTACTTGAAAAGGCAAACAGATGTATCGCCCCTCTAATTCCAGTCATGGTCAGCTATAGCCAAATGTGTCCAGAGATCTAGTGTTTGATTTATGCACTGCAACCCAAACACACAGCAATGCCAAAGCTATTATAAGTAATGCATCACCTGTCACTGCACTGTTATATTGCTACGTTTCTCTTTCCTTCTTTTGAGGAAAAGTTATGAGACATGGAAATAAGGTCTTGAATGAGATCTTCATAAAGGAACTGCAAGTTGGATACTGGGTAAAAGTCACGAAACCTGCTAAAACATGTCCTAAGACCGTTATGATTTTTGGCTTTTTGAAATTATTTTTTTATGATTATAATGCATATTTTACTCTTATAAATTTTCCTTATCTTAATGCAAAATAATAATAATAATAATAATAATAATAATAATAATAATTACAAAAAAAAAGAACATTATGAAAAAAAAACTGCAAAGCATTTTTATAATTGTAACATTTATAGTATTTTCTTTAATTTATGATGCAAATAAATTGCATATAACATTCTTTACTATGCAGCTAAATAAATAAATAAATAAATAAATACAATTTACATACTTTACATATGAATTTTTCTTTTTTTTCTTTTTGGCCTGGGCACATTTAATACTTTCACAAATAAAAATAACTAACTAGCTAACTAACTAACTAAATAAACAAGCTTGTCAGTACTCTACGAACGTTTGTTGAAATTTGATATCAACTTGACATCCAGTGAACATATCCTACAGGCTGAACGCCGCGTAACTGAGCTTAATATAAGTTATGACTGCTGTGATGTTTCTTCTCTGAAAGCACTTTAGGACCATTTCTATGGGCAGGAGACTGCACTGTCATTACTGCTGACTCCTGAGTCTACACCACAGCACTCACGACTGTTGTCTTCTGGTCATTATTCTCACACATGCGCGCGCACACACACACACACACACACAGCTCTGTAATGACAGAGTTAGACACCCACAACGCTGCACATCTAACTAGCTCAATCACACACACACACACACACACACGCACAAACAAACACACGCTACGCTCACAGTGGACAGTAAACACTGCTCACCAAACAACCAACTGCACCCGCCAATCAGACTTGCATTATACACAAAAGCTCATCACTAAATTATTGTCACTGCAATGTAAGAGGTACACAGAGAAAGGCAACAGCAATAACAAATGCTGATAGCACAAGAAAAGCTAAGCTTCTTTTCACAGTTAACATAAAAATACTGTACTGTACAGCTGAATTAATGAGAATCACCACTGGAGAATAATGCGAATTACAAAAAAAAAAAAAAAAATCATTATGGTAATTAGAATTTGGGGGAAAATTACCCTTATTGACATTAAAATGTTGGGGTGTTTTGAGTGTGTGTGTGTGTGTTTTATAATTATTAATTACACAGAAGACTAATAGCACACATTTGAGGCACCATCCATTACAAGTAACAGTTAAAGGTCAGAGGTTTATTCATATTACTAACCCTGAAAACAAGTCTGTCTTCGCAAAAACCACTAAGAATCAGACATGTAAAAAAAAAAAAAAAACCGGTGATATGTCAAAACTGATTCCTCTGTTTTTGGTAGACAGGTTCACAGATGGGACTTTTACTATCCCCAAGGGTACGAGAGCACAGCAAATAACAAAGCTGACAGTCACCACAATGATATGTGATTAAATTCTCATGGTATTCAAGCAAAGTGAGATGAACGCTAGCCTGGAAATAATCCTCTTTGCTATATTACTAATAAAACAGGTGGAATTAAAGATGGCCAATATTGCGCTATCATGACCCAAAGCATTCAAGCCCTTCCATTTAATTGCTTTGGAATTGTTTCTTTATCAGCGGCATGAGCGATCACCGAAAATATGAATTTAGCATACTAATTTAAATAAATACTATAGACTACAAACACTTCCCAAGAAGCAAAATGATTCTGTAAAATGGTAATTTATGAGTCTTCAGACTTTTTAATTATGGCTTTGCTGAAGGTATACACCTGCTTTATTGAAATGCTCCAGTCAGCATGTGAAAATGAATTAAAAAGTAACCAAGAGGAGGAAATTGAGATGATATTTTTTCATGCAATGGATTGGATTCATCACATTTCAGATGCGCATTTGGCAAAGAGATTTCATGGTTCATGCACATTGCCACTCTCTGAAAATACATCTATTCTTATCTATTCTCTTTTTTCCTGTAGGAATACCGAAAATAAAAAGCAAAAAAAGACCCAAAAAAATTAAAGCAGAAAAAAAAAAATTAGATTTATATCTGAGGTCATACAGGTTTGGAACGACATGAGAGGAAGTAAGTTATGACAGCATTTTCATTATTAGTATTCCTTTAGCTGCTACAGCATCGCACTAGCAACACCAGGTCGGGTGTTCAATTCCCAGGAATACAAAAACCGACAAAATGTAAACTCAGAAAGCACTTTATGCTGCTGTGGGTAAAAGCAGCCGCCAAATGTATAAACAATCTGTCACAGAAGTGAGGATGTTTATCTCTGTCTGAAATAAAAGCCTCTCTGTGGTTCTTGTTCAATGGAGTTTGCTCTCATAATCACATTTATCTGAAATGAAACCAGTTTGCCTTTAGTCTTTATTTGAAGAAATGTGCATCGCAGAGAGCTTAAACAAGTTGGATACAGATGGGAATATATATTTGGCCTTTTTGACACCTATTGAGAGCGCTAAAAAATGATTAGGGGAAACAAGATCAGAAAGTGGCACGAGCCAGATTATAGGCCACGGTTCTGACGCAGATAGAAATATTCTAATAAAGATTACAAAAATAAACATGTACTGTAAGTATCTGGCAATGAAGGGAAAAGGCACTTAGAAAGGAGGTCAAACGCAAAAGACTAACAAAAAAGGTCACATTGTCTCAAGTGTGTGAAATACCAAGAATATGAGCAAAAAGATTTCTCTAATATATGTGCAGACAATGTAGTTGACAACAATGTCACATTTTAGCTATTAATCAAGACAACATGCCTCCATGTTCACTGTACCTTGACTAATAAATGAATTATTTCAACTTATTAAAAACCTAATCTCGCAGAAATCACAGTTTTTATTAATGAGAACAAAAAAGTTCAAGACAGTTTGCTCCCTACTGTGGAAATTCTATGTAATGCAAGTCTGACACAATCTGTTCCAAAAGGCATCTTAATTATGCTACCTCTTAAAATCAACCCAGGCTCAATGACGATATTTTTGCAACACTGACAAAAACTTAAAACACACATTTAATACGTGACCTTGGCCACATTTTTATTATGTTGGCATGTATTGCAGCTTTTTCGTTACGTAGTTTCGGGTACGTATTGCGATGGCTCAGAATTCTGAACCCTAAAGTGTTAATGAATGCAAAAGTGATATACAAACACATTCACCAATGCAACTGTGCTATTTTAACTTACTTATGGTTTAATCTCTTTTGTTAAACCATAGTTGCACAGGATTCGTACCGGAGCACTTTACTTCACAAGTGCAACGCCATATCCAATGAGCTACCAGTCATAAAACCCATACATACGAAGCATTCAAAAGTATCCGTTCTTAAATCTCCCAGCAATTGTTTTGAGGTCATAACATAATGTTAAGAAAATTGGGCTTTCTTTGTGCGAAAAGGAATAAACAATTTTTTTTCAAGAAACGTACATGGAGGCATGTCATTCCAATGAGCCTGAGTAGCCTAAAATACTTTATTTGGACTAAACCTCATACAGTATCTTGTCATGTCTATCCCATTGCATCATGACAAAAATAAATCCAAGATGGCAGATGACGGGAGAGAAATGTCCATTAGGCTTACTTCCATTCAAAACATAAAAGTATCAATAAAAATTGTCCTGTGTAGTATTTAATCTATAATAATTCTGAAAATTGTGTATTTTAATGTCTATTGGTGCACTGTGCTGTTAGCTTAGCAACATGCATATGGGGTGCATGTGGAGCTGCTGCCTATGTGGAGCATTACAAGTGGGTCATTCTGAGGTGAAATGAGGGTTAGGATGTATGGGCCTGTGCAGGCAATAACCAGCACAACAGCAAACTACATCTGGAACAAAACCAATGACAAATTTTAGTATTCTACAAATGTATTTGTCTTGCAGATCTCTATACCTCCGGACAGCAAGACGCATGCAATACTAATCTGTCCTGTTGGTCTGCAAACAGTCCAAAAGAGATGCAGACAGTTATTCTGTTTGTTCATGGTTGAACCTTTCGCAGAGCACAAAACTGATATCCTGCTGTAAAGCCAATAGGAAAACGATCTCTTTTAGCTACTGTGTTTGTTCCTCGCTTGTGAACTACGCATCATTGGAGCTGCATTAGAGCAATGCAAACATGCATATTTATATCAGACATGAGAAATGCTCATGGTTGTTGAATACTTTATGCCACCCTGGATCCATATTTCATAGCGTCACACTGTAATTTGTTCATAGGTGAGAAAACAAATATCCCAGATGGGTGATATGTTTATATAACCCATGCACATTTGCCTCTCTTCCCACTAACTATATATAACCAATAGATGTGGCAACCCGGCTCTGAAGATTTGGTGCTTCTGGGCATCAGATGCTGTAAATCTGAGAGTAAGGTTGCGTGGGCTTGCCAGATAAAAACGATGGGCTCTGTTTTATTGTTCCACTCTTTGTCTTAACGTTCAGCGTCAGCACAGGATTTAGGAAATTTGTCACTGATCGTTGGCGGCTTTCTCTCATATTTGCTGAGTTAAGGGTGAAACCATTGCAGCATTACAACATATCTTTTCCTCATTCGATAGCTTGTGAAGATAAGCGTCACAATACGCTTTGAGAGTCCAAAGATGAATAGCTAGGCAAATCTTTGTATGTAGTGCCTTTTTGACCTCTTGACATTTTGAAAGAAATTTAGAAGCTTAGTTCAGAATTTTTCATTTTGCATCAGTAGCTGGAAATATTTATTCAACTCAAGTAAATGAAAACCAGATCAGCATATTAGAATGATTTTCTAAAATGATCACGTGATGCTAAAGACTGGAGTAATGGCTGCATTCATAGAAATAAATTACATCATATTAAAATATAATAAAATAGTTAACAGTTTTTTTTTTTTTTTTTTTAAATCAGGGCTCCAGACAAAAAAAATCGAGTAAGGAGCCATTGGCTCCTATAAGAAAAAACTTTTTTTTTTTTTAGGTGCCACTGAATAAACATGTTTTATTTTTATAATTATTATTATTATTATTATTTACATTTTAACCTTTTAATCTTGCATTCATCATCAGTCATGTGTTTATGTCTAACCTTTTCATTTTGTAGATGACCTGGGAAATAAGGTTCAATTAAAGTGAAAACTAAATGTAACTTCCAACTTGAAATATACAGTCAGAAAGAATTGTTTATTACACACAATCTGTATCAATATCATGGACCATAAACGTCACTTGGAGCGCCAAAATTGTATTTATTGTTTTATTTCGTTATGAATTTGCCATAATTTTAAAGCTGATGCTTTGTTTATTAAAAAGTAACAAAGCACAAAGCTTATTGCGATTACTACGACAAGTGCGCTACAAATAGGCTAATATGAAGTCCACGCATTAAGAGAACACAGCATATAGACTAAGATCTTGATAACAAGAAACCATAGTACCGATTATAAACAAGAATTGTCAACGATATTGCAAATATGCACACAGCTGACAACTTTACCTGTTGTAGTTTGTTCAAGTTGTGCACAAAATTTCGCACGCCTTTTCAATCTCTCTAATGTTGCTGTGTCTAGCATGTGTGTCGTCAAAGATGTGTTTGGCAAAGATGAGGAATGTTTGACAGTTATTTTTCCCACTAGAACTTGATGCACATTGTGTCAGTTTAATACGTGAACATACAAAAGATGTGATCACAAAACAAGCAGGAAAAAAGGGGTTACTTGAAAAAATGTAAGTGTAAATATATATAGCGCCACTGGCAACCTTAGCAAAACTTTACTCGCAAATCAATATTTTTGGTCGCAAATGCAACCATTTTAGTCGCAGTCTGGAGCCCTGTAAATTGTAATAATACTTCACAATATCACGTTTTTTTTCTGTTGTTTTTGATCACATAAAAGCCTTTGGTGAGCAGTGTTGGGCGTAATGCGAGTTAGAGCACTTTTTTCAAGTAACTAGTAAAGTAACGCATCACTTTTTAAGTTACAAGAAAATAGCTGAGCTCCTTTTTCAAATAAGTAGTGCCAGCTACTTTGCTTAGCCATTTATTGACTGACAGCTTTAATGTTCCCATGTTTTTTAGCCATTAGCTAATAAATTCTTAGATTTTACTCGCCAGTGTGTGAGTTGAAGACTAAGTTTAGCACAGATATATTTTTACTCGCTGAACAGTTTCTCCGGTAATGGGCGGAACTAATGTGCAAACCGCAATCTCATTGGCTGGCACTCGTCTATTTCAGCAAATCAGTTCCAACAAATGCAGCCAACATGGAAAGTAAGATGGAAAGTAAGAATGGGGCCAGCCAAAAAAAAACAAACAAAAAAAACATGCAAGGTTAAAATCAATAAAAATAGCCAAAACTAAACATCATACTCTTGGTAGAAATTTTATTGCAATATGGTTTTCCTCAGCAACATACAATATACAGAGAATCACCCAGCATTAATGCCATCACAATGCAATCGCTCAATCTGATGAACCAGAGATTGTTGATTTGTTTGTATGCTTTGGAAAGCTTTCATCTCCATTCATCCACCAGTCACCGACTCACATCACTGCATTTCCACCCATTATAAACCACTGGACATCGTTGGGAAGAAAGTGGGCCACAAACAGACAAAGAACGCCATTCCCCTGGGAGCCATGTCACATGTTTCTACATCTTTTGTGGTAACACACTCATTCTGTGCCTTCCACTTCCTATTTCAATAAACTGTTGCCAACAAAAGCTCAGACTGCCCTGGTAAAATGGGTTGAGTCACATATTGCATGCTTAGAATAAATGCGCTTTGAACAATTTCACAGGCATATTTAAGTATTTGAGGAAGAGGAACAATCGTCACTGCAGGGCACAATGTCCTTGTGTTGAAATAAGAGAGATTCCTGCAGAATTGCCCCATCATGCAAATGTATCGTCCCTTCTTGGCTTTACAGGAACTACATCCGAGTATTTGCATGATTTCATCTATTCAGACTCTTGCTATTCAAGGTAAAAGCATCTCCATGAAATGAAAAGCATTCGTCAGGCCATATGTGGTTTAGATACTGGGTCACGCAAGGGTCAAAGAAAGGATGATGCCAGATACGTCTGACAACATTAAAGTCTGTGAGCAGATTATCCAAGTATTCTATTAGAGGAAATGGGGATGTATTCAAAGCAGATTTGTAATAAAATTTTCGTGGTCTGCTCTATAAACTGAGCGTATCATCTCTGCCGCTGTAAGCAAGTTTTTAGGAAGTGGTTTTAAGCGATTGTTGTACAACCTACAACACTGCATACTAGCTCTAACCAAAACCTACCGAGCTGCTTAAATTTGACAACATTATTAGGCATCACAGGTGCATTTCTGACGAGAGCGCTTTTCCAAATATTACGAAGAAAAAATTATACTGTCTTATAAGTAAACCTGTTTCAGCCCATTCACAATCTTAATCACCTACTGTATTAAGCTGTCATGAATACTGAGTATTGGACCATCATACTCCTTTGAAGTAATTTTTGGCATACAGTAGAAGGGAAGAACACATGTTCAGAAAGGTTTCTCTAAAATGTAACATAACATACTGTGCCATAAGGCTGCACGGCTTAGTGTGATTATGAAATACAAAGGCTGTGATATTTCTATGTACTGTATATATACTCAGAATATATCTGCATTTCAGAGTAAATCATGGCACTGTGTTCTTTTATTCATGATCTGTGGTGTTTGCATAGAAATTAATGTTTGATGGCTTAATGTTTGAAAATGAAGAAATGAAGACAGCCATAGACATTAGTACTGTAATTTTAAAAAACAACAACGACAACCTTTTGTTTGATAATAATTACAATAATAAATACTATTATTATTATATAGCAATACTGATCATACTGTATATTGGTTCACAGACATGGTTCACTCTGTGTTCTAGTTTGAAACATCACAAAAAACATCTACAAACAGAAATCTTGAGTGTGCCTTGTAAAAAGCATCTATAATGAGAGAACACAAGATGAACCTTGTGCTTGTCAGTTTTCCTGCAAATCAAGAGCATCTGCTGATTGTACCAAGGAAACACATCCAGTAAAACTGGGATTAGAGTGCTGTTGACTGAAGGGAATATAGGGTGAAAATACTGCATCCTTAAAGGGACAGCGCACCCAAAAATAAAGATTCTGTCATCATTTACTCACTTTGCTTTCTTCCATTAAACACAATAGGAGATGTTTGGTAGCATGTTAGGTACTGATAGCTCCAATTTATTTCCGTTGCATCTTTTTTCAATACAAAGAAAACCGAATGGTGACTGCATCTATCAGTCTTGACATTCTGTCTATAACAACATTCTGCTTTTTGCTTTGCACTGAAGTAAGAAAGTCATACGGGTTTGCAACAACATGAGGGAGCGTAAATGATGACAGAAGTTTCATTTCTGCATGAATTATTTCTTCACGACTCATGAAAACAAGTGTCTCATTTTATTCCAATATACTTACATTTCCTACAGTCATTTCCATCGCACAGATAAATGATGAACAAATAAAGCTTTCTAGCTCCCAGGCAATGGTGCAACTTCCTAATGCTTAAAATGATTGTTGATTTGAATTCACTTTAACATAATACATTTAAAATAATCGACACAAAATTAATTGTATTTACAGTCTTATATTTGTTCCTGTTCTTACTGTGAATGATTCGTCAGTGCAGGTTCTTTCTTTCCAAATTAATCATTCAATCAATCAATCATCAATCAGTCAGTCAGTCAATACACTGGTACAGTAATTAATACTATTCTAAAACGTCATGTAACATTCTGTATTTTTTTTTTTTTTTCTGAAATGACTTTCTGTCCAAATTGAGTTCCCAAACTATTCCTTCCCTTTTATAATTTATTATTAATGTTATTTTCCACAAAACCTTCCAGTTTCTTGTTCTCATTTAATAATCTACTTCACTCAGAAATATGTCACTTAATGGAAATAACATAAGTTGCTTCATGTCAGCTTTAAATCTAAAATTAATACCAATTTTTAATGGCAAATTGAATAGTAACACTGTAACCATTTAATGGTTTACAGCAACTTAATACCGTACATTCAGTAGTGTGCGGTTTCATGTGTGCGTATATTTTGCTATCAAATTTTAGGTGAAACTACCTGAATACAAAACAAGAATTCTTACGCTACACTTCACATAGTCCCATTTATTCACCACACCGCATGCAAAAATATACCAATATCAGAACATCCTGCCATCGCATCACCTGTTTGCACATGAAGAGGCTCATTACATCGTAGCTATCATCTTCAAAGTCTCTTTCCCCGTCCTCCATTTCACTTTTCTGTTTCGTAGCCTCTTCAGTCCCCTATTCATTCTCCATCTCCCATGTGCACCTACATATACTTGAGACGCCCTACGTGAGGTAAGCCATACACATTATAGCCACAAGCTGCAAATGACACATTTGTTAAGATCAGTGGTGTGGTTGCCAGTGGTTTTAGACTACAATGCAATACCTGATTTCTGTTTTTGCAAATTACATGTTTCAAAGCAAGTGCTGATAGACTGATCAATTTAGCTTGATTCTGGCAAAGAAATTGCAGGATACACAATGCAGCCGGTCTGTCTGCTCTTTGGATGACAATTCAAACATAATCTAACGTTCCCCAGGCACGTAGCGCTGTCTTTGCCAAGCAGACAGAGGCTTGGGAATTTCCCGTAATGGCTCTATTTCCTTGTCTCCTTCACCCAGACCACTGTGACACTGACCCACAACGACAAATTCATCGCTGTACGCTTCTTAGGGACTAAATCTAGCCGTCTATTTTTGAAATGACCTCAATTCTGAGGTAAGATTCTATATGTGGCGATATTAAAGATTCAATATGCAGCAACGCAAATAACCTAATTAAAGAACCGAAGGCTCATTAGGCAGTTTTATAATGCACACAAGAACACTTTAAAGGAATAGTTCACCCCAAAATTACACTTCTATCACGATTTACTCATTCCAAACCCTGTGCAACTTTCTTTATGCGAGACAATACAAATTGATTAAGATTTATTAAAAATAAAATATAAACAGCAGTATTAGCATCATGGCATTCCAGGGAGGTAGGTTGATAATTGATTATTCGTTTTTGGCATATGTTCTCTTTTTCTGTGATTTCATATTAAAATATTTTCCTAGGGAAATTTGGGGCACAAACCCATTTTCGGTTTGTGCCAAATTTAGGGCAAATTCTGGGCAGCTCGTCTCTCTAAAGATCATTCCAGCTAATCAGGGAAAACAAGAACACATTTCACACGTTCATTTACATGCTCTTGCTTGTGACAGATTAATGTCTTATTAATATTCTGGAATGTGTGCTCTTTATGCTGATATGGTCGTGTCGTCACAGGGGAATAGGCTACTCTAATAAGTGAGGTGGTTTTCGGAAGTGCACAGATGGGCTGTAAGCTCCGTAAAGGACAAGGACTGTCTTTAAAAAGGCCTTGCCAACCTGGCCTTAGTTAAAAATAGACTTCGGTAGAAGACACATCAGTGCTACCAGCCACAAACTATCAAGGAGTATGACAACTTTTAATAACTTTAAAGGCTTTTTATTAAAGACTGCGGGACTCTTTCATGGAATACGAGCCAAATTAATTCCAATGTAAATCAGTTGCAAAACCCTTGCAAAACAGTGTAAGAATTTATGATCATAAATCATAAACTGTTACACTGAATTGTCACATCTTCCTTCAGAAAAATGTGCTTTATGAAAAATGTGAATACTTGTGCATACTTCTGTGAATTGGTATTGCAAACCCACCAGTTTTGAAATATTAGACAAGTTAACTCTTTCCCCGACATTGACGGAATTTTCTGGATTTCTGTGTTTTCACTATTTTTAATAAAAATAATCTTCTGAAAGAGTACAGGATCAAAACTGCAACCAACTTTACAATTTTCAGACCACTTGAGATGGAATGACCTTATATTTAAGGTAAAATGAATGTACTCCATTAATGTCATGCTAGCATAAAATTAGGGTCAGCGTAATGATCAAAATATATTAATATTGCATGTGGAAGTGAAGTGAGTTATCATGCAGGCGAGGTTCTGCATGCTCATCTCTGAGAATCTTGGAGGAACACCAAATAATTAAATATTAATACCATCATATGAATGGAGATTAGATGGTGTATACTTGATTCAATGAAGTCTACAGGTCATACTAAAGGTCGAAATTATTCATAATACTAGATTTGTACAATATCTATATATCTATATATATATATATATACATACACACACAGTGTACAAACACAAAACACCATCATGGCAACACATACGACCATAAAATAACACAACACACATTAAAGCTGCAATAAGCAATTTTCCCAAAACGCTGCTGGACATTGTTGACATTTGAAATCAACCCAAACAAACACACCCCTTTCTTCATTGCCCCACTTTCAAAACAATAATCCTACACTCTTAAAAATAAAGGTGCGTCACGATGCCATAGAAGAACCTTTTTTGTCTAAATGGTTCCTAAAGAACCTTTAACATCCAAAGAAAGGTTCTTTGTGGCAAATAAGGTTCTTCAGATTATAAAAAGGTAAGCAAGAATTGGTTCTTAAAGAACCTTTGACTGAATGGTTCTTTGTGGAACCAAAAATGGTTCTTCTATGGCATCGCTTGAAGAACCTTTTGAAGTACCTTTATTTTTAAGAGTGTAACCAAGTCAGTCTTCGGCCCTGATCGCCAGCATGCAAGGCGAATGCATTAACAATGACGCTAAACAGCACATTTTCTAGCAGTCGTCAGCGCACCTCTTGAGATCAGGGGTTTGCCTGCACAAATCTCACTAGCTGGCCTGCTTTTACACACATGAATGCAAGAGTGAATGTCTGTTTATCATAGCAGACATGCAACAAAATAATGGTTCAAAAACAATAAAGCACAGATGATGAACGAATGACAAGCAAGCACACATAATGAACGTACAGTACACAACAGTAAATACAAACAAGATTTTGTTGTTTTGTCTAGACAATCAATGAAACTAAAAATCAGTGTTATTCACATATGGAGAGGAATTTCCAGTGATGCTCTTCTGAGATTTTCTCTTTTGCATTGTCTAATCTCTCTATCTGCAGTCTTTTGTCAAATCTCCCTCTTGCTCGTTCTTTCTCCTCCATATCATACGCCCGCTGATGCTGATTGGTTACATGTTTTACAGTATGCATACGAGAAACAGTAATAGCAATGATCACGTTAGCACTTGTTTGACTTAGGAATCTAACTTATATAAGCAGTCGGATCTTCTGACAACTACAGAGAAATATCAGTCCATCTAATGCTGCAAATACGTCACGTAAACCCCCTGAATGCAGATGGAATCATGGATTATTTTAACACATATTTACTTCAAAGGTCTCACCCTCCCACATCTATCACAGCTGAGTAAGTGTTCAGTAAACAGTCTCTGTATGTGATGGAGTGCAGGATTGATGTGTTGGGTAACCCTGCTGCCCACTGCAAACCAAGCAGCATGCATCTATCTGCACTCTCTAACCCTGGAGCAAATGGTCTGGCTGACCAGAGCTGGAGAGACTTCAATAATCCGCAGCATTACTGCAGCCGCTCACTCTCCATGAGCTAGTGTCTCAATCCGTTAACATACGCAAGACATAACGCTCTCATTTATCACCCTGTTTTCCACTTCACAGGCCCACCGTGCTTCAGCATAGCCTGACCTTCTACTTTCAGCTCTTGTTTGACAAGGCTTGGTGGCTTTTGTATGTTAATTCCTCAGTAATGGGTTGTATGTACAACTTGACCTTGCTTTAAAACTCTGAATAGAGGAGGAGATGAAAATACAGTGTGACCCCAGCCACAGACATGAAACACTGGGGCCTCTAGAACTTTTTGCCTAGGGTGAAAACCCATTACTGAAATTTATGTCACATACACAATCAACTAACATTGTCTTCAGAATCCCACATCACTTGCTTTACTTCTTTTGCCTCTTCTTCTTTTTAAATTTGAAGAATTGGCTCCCTTTTAATTCATGATTTTACTTATTTATTTATTTATTTTTTTTTTTTTTTTTATGTGATCTGTTTCCATCTTGTAAGCTGCTCCATGTTGACTGGTAGAGTTTAACTGTTTCAATACTGGTTCATAAAATAAAAAGTTTATGACTTACTCATAGAGGTAAATCTAGATTTATATTGGTGGAATTTCAAACATTCTGGATGTTCCCAGAAGCCTCTGTGAGACGCCTCATACTTGCATATTTGGCAACACTTTATAGACCAATATAGACCAGTTTATAGTCCAATTCTCACTATTAACTAGTGACTTATTAGCTTGCGTATTACTAGCATATTGGCTGTTTATTAGTATCTATAAAGTAAAGCTTATTCTGCATGACCATATTTTAGAACCCACACTTAACCTTAAGAAGCACCTTATCAACTATTAATAAGCAGCAAATTAGGACTTTATTGAGGTCATAGTTAATGGTTATTTAATAGTGAGAATTGGACCTTAAAATAAAGTGTGTTTGCATATTTTAAAGGGGTTATATGATGTTCCTAAAAAGAACATTATTTTGTGTATTTGGTATAATGCAATGTATTTACACGGATTGAGGTTCCTTGTGATTTGACGTGCCATGCCTTTCTGAAACGCATCCATTTTTACAAAGCTCATCATTCTGAAAATGATGAGCTTTGCTAGCTAACCAGTGCGACATGATTGGCCGAATACCTCAGCGTGTGACGGAAATGTTACAGCCCTACCATGATGTGATGCCATGTCCTGGCGCGATGAGACAAAAACAATAAAACCCATTAGAAATTAAGCATTTGTTGCATCCAGTGAGGACATAATTACTGATTATAATGACTCATACTGTCTCTTTACATGTTTTACACCACATAACATAACACCATGTCTGCATTTGTAATCGTAGAAACGAGAAACAACAAGCACTACTCTACACTGCTCCAAACTCATGTTTGAATAGCCAGTTGCAAATTCTTAAATATGAAAACGTACTTACAGGCTGTGAGTCAGAAATGCCAGACTGTCCTTGCAAAGTTGAAACTGCCCCACTTTAAAGTGTGCACAGCTATTCTCCCAGGTTGTGAAAACAGTCCTCTGTAAAATGTGCTACACACACTCGAATATTTGCGTTGTACTGTTCTGAACACTGTTGTAAATATAACTAAACCACTGATTTCTCATTGTGTACTCATTTGGAAGGCCAAATAAAGCACTTTCGCTTTCACAACGAAACACACAGCGTCTCCACAACATGGCGGCAGCTGCAACGATACTACAGTCCTTGTGTATACATTTGGGCGGTGTTCTGCAAATCTTCCCACACTGTGACATAGACATGTGGGGGCATGTTTGAATGACCTGTTTTAGGAAGGCGTGGCTCAGTCTTAACTTTTATAAAGAACATCTCTTTGGATTTGAGACTTGCAACTTTACAGATCTTATATGCACAAACAGCTTGTAACACTCCAAAGACAAAGGAAAACATGAAATCGCATCATATGACCCCTTTCATTTGCTGTATGCTTTCTTATTTTTAAATCAGTTATGTACAATGTTTTCTTTAACAGTTTTTACTTTGTATTTATTATTGCTTTACTGTAGTATCGTGTGTTTTGTATTTCTGTAAGCAATACTGTGCACAGCACTATAAGCCCATGTTTATTAGCTATGGGTCATGGGGGGGAAATCTTTAAATAAATGTTAAAGGAGTAGTCCACTTCCAGAACAAAAATTTACAGATAGTGTACTGACCCTGTTGTCATCCAAGATGTCCATGACTTTCTTTGTTCAGTTGTAAAAAAATTATGTTTTTTTTTGTTTTGTTTTTTTGAGGAAAACATTTGAGGATTTTCTGCATATAGTGGACTTCTACGGTGCCCGCAAGTTTGAACTTCCAAAATGCAGTTTCAATGCAGCTTCAAAGGGCTCTAAATGATCCCAGCCAAGGAATAAGGGTCTTATCTAGCAAAACAATCGTTTTTTTCTAAAAAAAAAAATAAAATAAAAAAAATAACAATGTATGTACTTTTTAACCTCAAATGCTTGTCATGTCTAGCTCTGCGTGAACTCTGTGCATTCCAGTTCATGACAGTTAGGGTATGTCGAAAAACTCCCATCTCATTTTCTCCTCCAACTTCAAAATCGTCCTACATCACTGCTACCGATCCAGTAAACTTACAAAGAAGGTCAAACGCCCTTTACAAAAAAGGTAAAATAGCGACGTAGGGTGATTTTGAAGTTAGCATGAGCTAGACAAGACGAGCATTTGAGTTTAAAAAAGTATATATGGGATCGTTTAGAGCCCTTTGAAGCCGCATTTAAACTGCATTTTGAAAGTTCAAACTCGCGGGCACCATAGAAGTAAACTATATGGGGAAAATTACTCAAAAAACAATTTCTTCACAACTGAAAAAAGAAAGACAAGAAGATCTTGGATGGCAATGGGGTGAGTACATTATCTGTACATTTTTTTGTTCTGGAAGTAAACTCCTTTAAATGTTCAAATACAAAGCAGCTTTTATTAGTTCAGGTAGGATGGCATATTAATATTTTAGCATTTACCGTGATATATATGGCTAATACACCAAACTGTACATTTTCATGTACTGTACTCTTCATGTACTGTGCTGTCCTTTTGTTCACACTGAATTTCTGGCAACCACAGCAGCCAGTTCTGAACTGTAAATTTAACAGGATTTTTTGTTACAGTGTGCTACCCATTAGTACCTTATAAAATTAACAAAAGGATGAAGAAAAGAACTGCTAGTAAATCCCTAATGGTTGTGACCCACATATAGGTTTGATGGAGGCGTTCAGATGTGGCCCATTTGCGCTATTCTACATGGTCTTCCTGCTAGCAGCTTTTACTAAGCTCCTTAAAAGGCTGCCCCGAGGAATCAATGATAGCCTCTGGGAACAGCCTCTCAGGGCCTTATCTCTGTTCATTTATCCAAAGAACTCCAGCGCACAACGTCCTTAACATCAAATAAATAAATAAATACATAGATACAACCTCTTCACCCTGCTGGTCTACCATCACAATATGTGATATACAGTGTTGGGGAAAGTTACTTTTAAAAGTAATGCATTACAATACTGAGTTACTCCCTAAAAAAGTAACTAATTACGTCATGGAAAGTAATGTGTTACTTTACTTTTGCATTACTTTTTAAATCTGGGCAGGGTTTGCTTGTTTGTTTTAAATATAAAAAGTTATATTTTTGGCAGATGTAAAAGCCTTTTCTCACCAAAAGCCTCAGGCTTTGAGAAAAGTAAATTCACGTCTGTACAGTAGACCGCAGAAGAAAAAATGTCAACTCTTCAGCAATAAAAAAAGGAAAAC
>JAHKKF010524453.1:0-14543 GCA_019740295.1 Labeo calbasu | reverse complement strand
TTTTATTTTATTTTATTTTATTTTATTTTATTTTATTTTATTTTATTTTATTATTATTTTTTTTTTTTTCCAAACACTGATTTCAGTAGTTGCTTATTGGTACTGACTTTTCTTATCATGACAAAATTAATATTTTTATTATGCTGTTGCTTTGTTTTGTGTTTGGTACTGACTTTTGATGTCATGACAATGTTCATTTGTTCTCATATTTTTGTCCATCTGTTGCAACAAGGTGTGTTTAAAAATGCATGACCATGAATGAGATTTGAAAGTTGCAGATTTTGTAATGCCTTAATATTAAGCATAAAGCTTCTTAATCTTTTGTGTGAGGAAAGGAAGACATACAATGGAAAAAAGGATGATTAAATATTAGTTTTGATGTCTAGTTGATCTGTTGTTTCATGTGTGAGCGCTGACATAAACACACAAATGCACGATCAATCCAGCACAGAGCCTCCATTCACCCTCTGCTCTGCCTGTAAGTTTATCTTCTGATTTCTCTTTCATTCTCTATTGATCAAGATCGCGCCGTCCTCGTGCGGTTGCGGCGGACCGCTCGTGTTCGCTCTCGTCAAACTCTTTTTTTCTGTACTTAAAGCCACAGCGTCTTTGAAGTTAACGCCGACCTGCTTCTCTTGAAAGTTTACGTGAGCGAGAGCCGCCGGTTTCTTCTTCCTCTTCGGCACGTTTGAATGTAAAGCGGCTTTATTAGCTCGTTCGTCGCACTTGTTTGGGCTTGGTCTGATTAGCATTCCTGTGGCGTTTTTGGCCCGTAGTGTTTTAAATGTTTAATTGGCGGTGCTGCTGTTGAGTGGAGTGATGAGGTTTTGATGATGGAGGTTAAACATTATTAAAAGGCTGAACGATCGGCCACAGCTGTAGCAGATCTGTGTTTCTGAGCGTCCGCTTCTTACCAGAATCAGACCGCCGTCGCTCAAGTGTCGCGCTGCTTACTGATTTCAACAACTGGATATCCGGCGTCGCAGAAACCCAGAGCCAGGTGTTTAATGACTCTGTGTGTGTGAGTGTGTGTTTTGCACCATCTGTCATGTTATTTACCAGTGTTTTGGATGTGGTTTTGTGGTAATGAAGGTTCATATCTTTTGACCAATGAATTTTCATGACTTTTCCGGTCATTTGGTCTCATTCACTAAGCGTGTGTACGCACAAATTTGACAGATGTGACAGCTGTGTTTCTCTTTTCTGTATGCATCATCTTCTTCTTCTTCTTTTAATCTTGTTTTGTAGTCCGAGAAATGAGGAAAAATATTATTTTATTTTATTTTATTTTATTTTATTATTTTAACCTTTAGAAAATTGTAATTTGTCAACCTTTGTCAGGGTTAATGGTCAAGGAGGTCAATAGGAAATATTTGCTTGATCATTTTGTTTTTTTTTATTTCTCATAAAAACAGGAGACAATATGTGCTTGATCATAGTTATTTATTCTTATAACAAAAAATTATTAAAAAAAAAACTTTAATTGATCACTATCCTCTAAAAATGCTCGATACTTTTGTAATTTGTTTCTCATAAAATACAGAAAAACTATATTTGACTGATTTTTTTTTCACATATTTCTCATAAAAATGTTAAATTGTTTATAGTTACCATAAATTGCAGAAAAAATATTGCTTGATTATTGTCAGTAAATATATAATTTTGATAAATACATGATTGATCATATTGTCCTGTTTATAATGTTTGCTTGGTCATTATTTATTAAAAATAAATAAATAAATACATAAATAAATAATAATATTAATGTTAATTAATAATTAATGTTTCTTCATTTTGTCTCTTATACTTACAAAAAAAATTTCATTTAGAAATTTCATATATTACAGAAAAAAATATTTGATTGTTGTCATTTATATTTCTCATAAATTACAGAGAAATAAACGATTTCCTTGACCATTGTAATTTATATTTTTCATAAAATAATTTAAAAAATTGCTTGATAGTTTTGTCAGTTGCTTCTCATAAAATACTGAAAAATATAATATTTTATAAAATGTAAAAATATAAAATATAATAAAATACTTGTTAAAAGAATTTGTCTCTTATACTTCTCAGAAAATAAAATAAAAATGCTGATAGTTTTCATAAATTACAGAGAAAAATATTTGCTTGTTATTTTTGTAATTTATATTTCTCATAAAATACAGTAATGCACATTTTTTTCTTATTAAAATTTCTCATTACAGAAAAACTTGATTGCTTGATGTTGTCATGTTTATTTCTTGTAATTTACGAAATGAAATATTTATATATAACATCTGTCATATTATTACCAGTGTTTTGGATGTGGTTTCGTGAAAATGAAGGTTGACATCCTTTCACCAGTGACTTTTCATGAGTTTTCCGGGTGAGTGGGTTTGTGCGTGAACTCGTGATCCGTCTCTCAGAAATGTCGCTGTGTTTGTGTTGTGTCATTGCTCTGTGACAGACGTCATTCTGAAGAGCTTTCTGTTTGCTGTTGTCAGTCATGTTTCTGAGGATGTTGCAGGTTTTGCGCTCGCCGCGTCTGAATGCTAACGCAGTTTTTCCCGCGGCAGGCGATGGTGGAGACGGTCAATAACCTGCTGCAGCCGCAGGCGCGGACGGCGTGGATGGAGCTCTCCAGCGGCGATCAGCTGCGCGCCGCCACCATGCTGCTGGACACCGTGGAACAGGGCGCCTTCGTGCTCGCAGACAACCTGCTCAAGACCGACGTCGTGCAGGAAAACACCGAAAACATCCGTAAGTCTCTCAGATGCTTTACTTGCAGTGCATTGAGTGCGCGTTCTTCATGCATTCGTCGTCAGTTCAACACTTGACCTTGCCGTTGGTAGTGTCTTGCTCTGCTGTTTGAGCTACAGGAATACAAATCACTGTTCAGATGAATTTATCACAATCACACGTGAAAGATGACATGAAATCGTACATCTTATCTGGTATCTCATCTCTTATCTGTTGTTCATCTGTTGGTGTGTGGATGTTTTGTGGACTTCTCTTCTCTTCAGATAAGAGTCAGAAATGAGGTGCTTAACCTTCAGAAAATATGATCTGTCAACCAACGATTATAAGAGCTTCTTTAAATCTGTATTTCTCTTATGAAGAAAAGTTTATTATTCACATTTGTTTCTTTTTTCCAGAAATTACAAAAGAAAAAAGATTGCTTGATTATTTAGCCATTAAACGTTCAGAGTACAATGTAAAAATAAAAAAAATTACAGTTAATATATTTCTCAAAAAATACAGAAAAAATAGCTATTTATGTTTTTTATGTTATACATATTTATATATGTATATTTATTTTTCAAAAGTAACATAGAATAGAATATTAATTCTTGATCAGTGTCATTTATACTTCTCATAAATTACAGAAAATAAATTGCTTGATATTTAGTGAATAATATTTCTTATATATTGAAGTCAAAATTGTGTGATCATTATGAAATTTAAATTGCCCATTAATTACAATCAATCAATTAATCAATCAATAAAAATTGCTTGACTATTTTGTAATTTATATTTCTCAGAAATTACAGGAAAAAAATATTTGCTTAATCATTTTATTGTATATTTAAATTTTAAAAAATACAGAAAATCTTGATAATTGACATCTGTACTTCTCGTAAATTACAGAAAATAAATTGCTTGATATTTTGTCATTTATATTTCTTATACTTTACAGTAAAAACTGCTTGATCATTTTGACATTTACGTATTTAATGAATTACAGAAAAAATATTTGTTTGATCGTTTGGTCATTTATATTTCCCATTAATTACAAAAAAAATTTAATTAATTAATAAATAAATAAAATTTGATTTTGTTACAGTATTTTTCTCATGAATTACAAGAGAAAATTTATTTTTATCATTTTATTGTATATTTATTTTTTTAAATATACATATATATATATATATATATACATATATTAAAACGTAATCATTGTCATGTATAATTACAGAAGAAGCTTGATTTAATCATTTATATTTCTCATACATTACATAATCAAATTGCCTGATCATTTTACCATTTATTTTTTTCTTAAATTACAGAAGTAAAAAAAATATTTGCTTAAATTTTTTGTCTGTCAACTCAATGCTGTCAGCACTATAGTTTGTGTAAAAATTAAGAATATAAAACATTTCCCATCCTCCAAATTGTCACTTCTAGGGCGTTACAACAAAAAAACATGGGATTTGTACATCTAATGTGTTAAAAAAGTGAAGTGACACCAGAGTGAGCCTTGTCCATGGAAAGCGTCAGACCGTGTGTTTTTCATTCTGATCGTGTTGCCAGAAATCGGCAGATCCCGGCTATCAGCGGCGTCCATGATCCCGAGCGTCCCTGATACACACCGATAAACCTGCTTTCATCACAGATAACCTCATATCAGCGTCGCGCCACCATTAGCGCACGCGTTTGACTCCTTTATGTTTTCGAATCGTGTTATTTCATTCACCGGAAGGTGTAATTAAGCATTATTAAACGAAAGGCTGAGAGAGCATATGCTCCGAGCGTTAATTTACCGTCGTTTACGGCGCGTTTCTCAGCCCGCAGAGGAGACGGACGAGACGTTTTGAGGACGCCCGCGCTTTTCCGTCCCGCTCGCATCTGTTTACGAATATCACGGTGTGAATGTCAGCATTCCCGAGATCAGGCTGTTGTGGGATTGTGTGTGTGTGTGTATATTCCTCCGGGATGAAAGCGGATGCGTCTCCCGTTCTAAAGACGGGGATTTAAGGCGGCCTGGCTGCCATGGAAACTCCAGAATGTAGGTCTGCCGTCTCTCTGCGGAGATGCTCGCATTTTGGGAATTAATAAAACAGAATTTATCGTGTCTGGCATGCGATTTATCCTGATATTAAGGGATCCGGAGCTCGGCTCCGCGGGGGGAGGGAGTCCCTCCGACAAACTTTTTACGAGGGTTATTTTATATCCTCCGTGCAACACGACGATTAATCTGCGCGCTCTGACACCTTTAGCAGACCTTCAGGCCCTGTTTGATGGGGTTAGTTTGCAGCGTTATACGGTTTGTTTGGCCCGTGGGGCCGCTGAGTCCGTCACCGGCATCGGCGAGCCGAAAAGCAGCCTTCGCTTAAAGAAATAGATCAGCCGAAATTGAAAAGTTTATACACTCTCGTGTCATTTCAAACCCGTGTTGTATTCTTTCTTCTGTGGAACACACAAGGAGATGCTGCTTTCCATAATATGGTGGTACAAACAGGTTTTCTCTCCAAAATTGTAAAGAAATGGGAAGTAACACATTGAATTAAATGTGAAGTTTTGAAGTAGAAAGACTGAAATAGTAAAACATATTCCAGGAATCTGTTTTATTTACTTTACTTTTGTGAGGAGCGTAGTGAAATGTAAAAAATAATTATCTGACATGTGCAACAAACAATGACATTTGATGTTTAACGTGGCAAGTAAATCATGTAGTGGTGCTGTTTGCAGTCGAGGCTCAATGGAAAAATAAGGCAAAACAAAATTTTAAAATAAAATGAAAAAAGCCGTATTCATTTCAAACATGATGGTACATTTTTTAGCACACTCTAGTGTTTTCTTGTAAAAAGTGCTCTAGTAAGTTTTATTTACAACTTTGAATTGTTTTTTTTTTCTTCAGTGTACAGTCAAACTCCAGTGTTGTCGGTGTGACTGTTGTGCTATATTCCAAGCTTTTTGAAGACATGTTGTATGAGGAACATAGTGAAATATAAGAATTATTCATCCGAGATGTGCACAAAACAATGATGTTTTATGTTAAATCTGGCAATATGGATCTGAAGTGCTGTTTGCTCCTAAATAATAAAATGTGTACATATAATTCACTGTAATTTTCAGCTGAAATGAACACTAGTGACAGTAAAACACCAACAAACTTTATTCCTTTATATACAAATGATTACGTGGCAGGTTGTTGATTAATGAAGGCAGATTTTTTTGTAGTTCCTTGTACAGTACAATACTATGTTTTGAGCTCAAAACATTTTTACCATAGTGCATGATTTGTAGACTAAACAGCCTTTATATGCACAGCATTTCTAATTTAGTAAACTTGCTTGGTAGCTCACCCGGTACAGTATTGCATTGTGATGTAAAATGCTCTGGCATAAGTCGCATATAACACAAATCATTTCAAAGAAAAAAGACTGAAATAGCGTTTTCTTGTAAAAAGTGCTCCAATAAGTCTTTTTTGCAGTGTACAATCAAGCTCCAGTGTTGTCTGTGTGACTTTTGTGCTATATTCCAAGCTTTTTGAAGACACTGTATGAGGAACATAGTTAAATGTAAAATGATGCAAACACTACATTTCTGCTAAATAATAAAACATATAATTCACTGCAGTTTTCAGCTGAAATGAACACTAGTGGCAGTAAAACAACAATTTTTATTATTTAGCACGCAAATTATGATTACCGATTATTAAAAGACTTATTTTCACCTAGTTTCATGAACAGTACTATATTATGAGCTCAAAACACCATAATGCATGATTTGTAGACTAACCTTTTGACTAACATTTTCTGATGTAGTAAACTTGCTCAGTAGCTCACCCGGTACGGCACTGCATTGTGATGTAAAGTGCTCGGGTATGACGAAAGAGATTAAAAACTTGTGGTATGTTCATATCAAAAGCAAAAGAGCATTTTTTTTAGCCTATCACTGGAAATTTCATTTGAATTTTTTTAAAGAAAAAAGACTGAAATAAAGTTTACTTGTAAAAAGTGCTCAAATAATATGCATCTAAAGTGCAGTTTGCAAGCAAGGCTCATTGCATAAAACTACATTTTTACTAAATTAATAAAACATGTACATACAATTGACAATAAAACACCAACAAACTTTATTCCTCTATATACAAATTATGATTACATGGCAGGTTGTTGATTAATAAAGGTTGTTCGTTCCTTGTAGAATGCTATCTTTTGAGCTCAGAACGCTTTTACCATAGTGCATGATTTGTAGACTAACTAGCCTTTGTATGTAGTAAACTTGCTCAGTAGCTCACCAGGTACAGCATTGCATTTGTCATGTAAAGTGCTCAGGTATGAGTCCTGTAAATCACAAATCATGTGTGTTCATTTCAAACGCAAAAGAGCATTTTTTTTTAGCTTACTCCCAGAAATGGGAGAAATTTCAAGTAAAAAGACTGAAAAAGTGTTTTCTTGTAAAAAATAAGTATACAACGTCAGAAAGTCTTTTTTCCAATGTACAAACAAGCTCGACTATTGTCCATGTGACTGTTGTGCTATTTTCCAAGCTTTTTGAAGACATGTTGTATGAGGAACATAGTGAAATGTAAGAATTATTAATTCAAGATGTGCAAAATCCAATGATGTTTTATGTTAAACCTGGCAACATGGAGCTGAAGTGCTGTTTGCAACCCAGACTCATTGGAAAAACTACATTTCTGCTAAATAATAGAACAGGTACATTAAATTCACTGCAATTTTCAATTAAAATGAACAGCTACAGGGGCAGATTATTAATTAATACAGACTTATTTTCATTCAGTTTCTTCCACAATACTATGTTATGAGATCAAAACACTTTTATTATAGTGCATGACTTGTAAACTAAGCATACTGATGTTTGCGTCGCATTATCAGCTCTATATATTAGACTTTTCTGACTTAGTAAACTTGCTCGGTAGCGCACCCGGTAAGCACTGAAATACGAGTCCTGTGAAACACTAGTCACAACAAAAAAGCTCAAAGACTTGTAGAAACAAGCTAAAGTGACATGGTTGCTCCAGTATGTGTTTTTATCACATGGTTGCTTTTGTTAACTCTTATTGGTTAGGTTTAGGTAACTTGGACTAATTTCCAAACAGCTGCGATGCATGCAGTAAAACATTCATCTGATTCAGATAAAACTGAACATGCTTTTAGTACCACTCACTGGGCATTTCACCTACTGCAAAACGCAACATAAAATCATTTTTTCAGAAATGAGCTTGTTTCCAGTGGTCCTGGTTTGTTTGTTTGAATGCACACAAACATAAAGCAATAGAAATATTAATGACTTAAATGTTGGTTTTGTGCTCACACAAAGCCATGATACGGCTCCACAAGACTTGGAGCAGCATTTAAGCTAGTTCTGTTTTTGTTCATTTTGAAGCTGAAAACCCCTCTGAATGTTCCTCAGATTATCTCCTTTTGTATTTCACAGAAGAATGTCAGTCAGACGGGTTTGCATTATCATTTTCATACGGACTACCCCTTTAAGGCGACGCAGAGCGCCAACATCGCGCCATGTGGGGAATCGAGAGAAGATTAGCGGCGTTGCCATCTGATGATAGTGTTGATGACACAGTTGTTTGGGGAAATAAAAGCCTGTTTGTGCGTGAGAATGGATGCTCATCTTTTGCCAACTTACCCTGAAGTGGTTGTTATCCTCCTCCTTCGGTTTAATATAATGCGCTTAAAATAAAAAAAAGGCACGCCGTTGTATTTAGATTTCTCTCTTTTTGATGGAGAGCGTGTTTGTCCTCACGCTCATAATCTGGCGAGCAGATTTTGGGCGATTAACGTGTTATTTAAACCGGCTTTTGATTTCTCTGGAGGCACAACAGCGTCTCGGCCCGCTGTTTGCAGTCTTAAGCTTTCCACCGCGACGCTAGAAGAATGAAAAAGTATTTCCTGCAAGCTATAGTCATCTGGTTCAGCCCACCGCTCTTTATCGCTCTCCTTTGTCCCGTCGGCGACAAATACCTGCGGCGGTGAAAAGAGGGCCCGCGCCGCCCCGCCGCCGAACGAGAGTCTCCTTTGGGATTTTTAATGCTAATTTCGGTTTGATAAGTGTTTGTGTAAATGCCGGGGGATTTTGCGGCTGACTTCTTTTCAGGTTTTCTGAAAGCATGTTTATGAATGCCCGAAATCAGACTGCAGGCCTGGCGGTGATGCAGTGAGTCAGTGCATTCATACTTTGATTAGAGAGCGGCGCTGAATCACTGTTGAAATCTCAGACGGCGTGAGATGCTTTGATTTGTGCAAACAGCACAGCAGGAGTTTCGTTCTTCGTTTGAACTTTTTTTAAATCCCAGATTCTACGCAAGCGTGTGACGCAAACGCTTCCACGCGAGCTCGATGTCGTGCGTCGCTGCGTTTTAAAATGTGCCTTCTCTTTCACTTCAACCATTGTCATGAAGGAGCATTGACTGAAAGAGAAAAGTAGAAAACCGGTCAATGTGAACAGAAAGCAACAGGGTGCTCTTGTAAGACAGGAGCAGCAGCTGTAACCGACTTCAAGTATCACCTCTGCTGAAATGGCTGCAATTCAGTCAAATAAACCTGTTTCCGAGCAGGTTTGGCCTTGCCGACCCAATGCTATGAGAACAACTGAGATGAGTTTGGAGGAACTGAACGATCCAGATCAAGTCAGATCATCAAATGTCAAGATTTTCATTGAATTATGATTTACATTTCTCACACAGCATGCTTTTATGGCTTCGGAAGATTTGGAAAATTGCACACAAGTGCACATACAAGCACACATAGTCCTCATTTACTTTCATTATACTGTCATATACTCTGTCAAACTCTTTCACAGCATTGCGAGAAGAACTGTGCGCTTGTCATGCCGTGTGTGGATTATTATTCTGGCCTAACTGTGTGTGTGTTTGTCTTTGTTCAGAACTGGAGGTGGCGAGGATGAGCACAGACGGAAATCTTCCCGATCTGAAGTTTCCACAGACGGGAGGCCAAGGGAACGCCATCCACCTGTCAGCCAACACCCTCAAACAACACGGAAGAAACGGTACAGACACAACACAGCGGAAGACACGGGGTTATGGGACGTCATGTGTGACGCAAGCTAAATCTAAACTCAACTGAAAAAAAAAAAACAAACTTATTTTATTTCAACTATTTGCCAATACAAAATGTAACATTTTCATTTAGTAAAGTATTGTAGAAGTACTAAAATAACTAGAAATAAAGTAAAATCAAAATTATTTCAGTAACTGACAGTAACTGGAAAAAAAAAAAGATTTTTAAAAAAATCAACTTATTTTATTTAAACTAGTTTCCAATTCAAAATTTATCATTTTCATTTTGAAGTACTAAAATAACTAAAATAAAATAATAAAAAATACAAACGTAACTACTAAAGTGCTAAAGTAGTTTAGATGTACTAAAATAACTACAAATAAATGAAGTAAAATCAAAAACTTAAACCATAAAACATAATTTAACGGCAACTGAAATAAAATAAAATATATTTTTACTTATTTTATTTCAACTAATTGGCAATGCAACATTTAGCATTTTCATTCTGAAGTACTAAAATAACTACAACTAAACTAAACTAAAATAAAATAAACTTAATAAAATAAAAATTGAACTTATTTTATTTTAACTAGCTGCCACGACAAAATGTAGCATTTTCATTTAGTAAAGTAGATTAGATGTACTAAAATAACTACAAATAAATGAAGTAAAATCAAAAACTTAAACCATAAAACATAATTTTATCAACTTAAAAATCAACTTACTTTATTTCAACTAATTAGCAATGCAAAATTGATCATTTTCATTCTGAAGAACTGAATAAAGTAAAACTAAAAATTAAAACCTTAAAAAAATTGCAGCATTTTGTCTTTTCATTTAAAGTTGAATTGCTAAAATAACTAAAAATAAATGAAGTAAAACTAAAACTGAATGCTAAAACCATAAAAATAAATAAACATAAATTAAATGAAATAAAATAATATATAAAAAAGTTTATGCTTTAAACACCTGAATACCTAAAATAAAATAATAATAAAAATGAAGAATTTTAATATTTTATTTTTCTTATTTTCATTTAGTTTATGTTAAAGTAGTAAAATAAGTATAACTAAAAAAAAGTGAAACTAAAAAGTAAAACCATAAAATAAATGTTAACTGAAATGAAATAAAACGAACAAAAAATATATATATATTTTACCAAGTTGCATTTTTTCTTTTTATTTAGTTTAAGTTGACGTACTAAAATAACTACAACTAAAATTTAAGAAAACTATATGGACATTTATAAAATAAATGCACAACAAAATGTATGAAAATTTTAAAATTCAAAATGAAAACTGAAAATATTAAATATACTGGTACACCAATGATACTAAAAACTAATGCCACTTCCATTCTCTGAAATTCTTTTCTATTTCCTACCTGGCGAAATATAACAGAGAACTAATAAGTGTAGATCTTCCACACTTATTCCCATTTTGTGAACTGGTTTCCTTTATCAGAGGTTGTCTTCCCGCCACCAAACGCTTTTTACCGTCAGCAGGAATCACAAAAAATGTTGTTTTGTGTTCTTGTGAGTCGGTGATCCAGACGCGGCGGGGGGTTATTTTTCATTTCTTTTCAAGAAAAAAAGCAAGCGAGACGCGAAAATAACGAGCAGAACTGTAGCTCTGTCAAAGGAGGCAGTAAAGTGCTAATGACATTTCAATAAAGCTGAATCAAATCGACTCTGCGGTTGGATTTTTTCCTCCCTTTTTCTCGCCGCTCACCCGAAACCTTTGTGGCTCTCGGTAAATGCTGCCGAGAGGAACAAAGCATTATGGGTATTATGTATTCATTACGTGATCTACCGAATCCCATCTAATCAAAGCTCAAATTATTTCACTTCATTGCTCTTTTCCTCTAATATAACGCCTGAAACGGGGCTTCGATCAGCTTGAGACGGTGTCTGCTCGCTCTCTATGATGTGGTAATGAAGAGGCTTTTTAGTGAACTCTAAAAAAAAAAACGTGCAGCTGAAGCCCGGTACGCCCCATCAGGCCATGTTCAACAGCACATTTAACAAGTTTTGCTTTGTTATTCTGTCGCTTTAGGCTTTTTAAAAGCTTTCTGCCAAACGAGCTCACACGGTCAAAGAAATTAACTTTTCCATAAAGGACCAATATTTTTTCCAAACCTTGTAAGAAATGTATAGTATGCATCATCTTTGATGTCAAATTCTTCAATGCAATTAATACATTTACCAATTAAATACAGTCTGGATCAATAAAATCCATCTTTTCATGTCAGAGAAGGCACAGGAATTGCATATGAAGTGTCATTTAGATTGACGTTAAAAAAAAGAAAATATTGGGCAGCGCAGCTGTTTTCAGCATTGATAATAATCAGAAATGTTTCTTGAGCAGCAAAACTGCATAATAGAATGATTTCCGAACAATCATGTGACGCTGAAGACTGAAGTAATGATGCTAAAAATGCAGCTTTGCTCACAGAAATAAATTACATTTTAACATATATTGACAGAAAACAGGTATTTTAAATTAGAATAATATTTCACAATATTACTGTTTTTTCTGCATTTTTAATCAAATAAACGCAGCCTTGGTGAGCAGAAGAGTCTTCTTTCAAAAACAAAAAATAATGAATTTAATGCAGCTCAGAGATGGCATGAATGCATTTACACTACAATAACATATATAATAGACATTTTAAAATAACATCTTCAGTATAGAAATATTAAAAGATATTTCTAAATATGAAACAAGTCTTAATGAGTGAGTCATTGAATCATTGACTCACCTGATTCATTCAAAAACACATTCATTCAGTAACAAAATAACACTGTTTCACTGTGATTTTGTTTCAAGCTTTTTTTGCTTGTGAAATAGATCAGAAACAGGCAATCTTGTGTCTAAAATGCTAAGAAACTTAATATGAACATTTTGGCATTGAAATGCATTGAAATGTCACTGAAATGCATTGAATTTGCAGTCATGCCGGTATTTGGGAAAAGCTGGACTCTAGCACGTGTGATATGTTATAAATATTAAAAACAACATACAGGGCCTTTTTTGCTAGCTCAGATTTGGAGGCATTTCTATTCATTTTGGAGACATTTATTTGATTCCCTCAAATGTAAAGATTTTTACGGCTTCTTTTGATTAGCCAAATACTTCTGAATTAACTAAAACAACTGATCTTTGTCATAATAATGCTGAATAAATTCATAATAAAGCTGCTCTCTTTCTGTCGGTCTCTCTTTCAGGCGAGATCCGGATGGCGTTTGTCCTGTATAAGCATCTGGGTTCGTATCTGTCCACGGAAAACGCCAGTATGAAGTTCAGCAGCGAGACGTTAAACACCAACTACTCTGTCATCGTCAACTCTCCCATTATAACGGCGGCCATCAACAAAGACAGTAATAAAGTGTACCTGTCCGACCCCGTCATATTCACCGTGAGACATATTCAGGTACGGAGCCGTGCGGTTTGTGGTGGGTTCATTCTGGGATTTGTTGTGGGAATGAAAAATAATTTTTCCAAGGAAATTCCTTGGAATAATCATGCTGGTCCGTGTATGTGTGTGTGTGATTGTTAGTTGAGGAGGTGCTGAATGAACGGTTGCTTTAACAGTGGGTCCCTTAGTCACAACACCGGTATTTATGCCTGAATTATGTTTCTCCAAGCATTTCATTGAAACACACCCAAAAAATAACACACAAACTCTGCCTCAGCCATGATTAGACAGGTTAGGAATCTGAACCCGCAGAAATCATGCAGATTTCCACAGAATCACGGTCCACGGTGCATGTCTGTTTATCATAAATTGTCTAATTTCATAATACTTTCAGTCACCGGTAAGAGTGGTAGCAGCTTCTTTTAGCTCATTTTACTGAGTATAAATCCATTTTGTAGAATTTTATAGTTTTTTTTTTTCATCTGGGTCAAATATAATCTGGGTCAAAGTCAGTTTTAGGGGGAAAAATGTTTTGAAAATGATCCCAATGATATCATTTGTCTGTGTCATTAACGTTATACTTGTAGTGTGGACTGAAAGTAAAACGTTTTATTTTCATTTGATTAAAAGATCGATTAAATTAATGTTTAATGCCTTCATTTGATTACCAGAAAAAATAAATATATATATTCACAACAGAGAATTTCTGGGGACAAAAAAAAGAAAAAGAAATCACAGATTTTAGTTTACATTTTTTTTATAAAAATAAATAAACAAACCGGAATTTCGCTGGGGTTAGTTAAATAATTTGCAAAGTTTCTCAAGTCAATAAAATCAAACAGTGTTACTAGGTATTAAGCAGACAGTCTAACAGCTAACAGCTAGTTGACATGTAGTTAGAATGACCCAAGTTATATATAGTCAAACCAAAAATTATTAAGACACTAGATATTATTTTTGATATTTATTTTTAGGGCTGTCAAACAATTAATCACGATTAATCACATACAAAATAAAAGTTGGAGTTTGCCTAATATACACTGACCAAAATTTTAAAAACGCAACACTTTTGTTCTTGCCCCCATTTTTCATGAGCTGAACTCAAAGATCTAAGACTTTTTCTATGTACACAAAAGGCCTATTTCTCTCAATATTTGTTCACAAATCTGTCTAAATCTGTGTTAGTGAGCACTTCTCCTTTGCCGAGATAATCCATCCACCTCATAGGTGTGACATATCAAGATGCTGATTAGACGGCATGATTATTGCACAGGTGTGCCTTAGGCTGGCCACAATAAAAGGCCACTCTAAAATGTGTAGTTTTATCACACAGCACAATGCCACAGATGTTTCAAGTTT
>JAHKKF010524452.1:0-38386 GCA_019740295.1 Labeo calbasu | reverse complement strand
TTATATATACTATTTTTGTTTTATTTTTAAATATTTTTTAAAGATAATATAAAGTATTATTATTAATATTAATAATAACAATAATTTATTATTATTATTATTATTATTATTATTATTATTATTATTAATGATATCTCACATAGTCTCACAATATCCTGTGGGAAACACTGATATTAATATTAATGTTTTCAGTTTTTACATTGCTTAGCAACAGATGAAACAAATTCATTTATTTTGGTTAATTATTAATAATTACATTTTAAAAATATACATTTTTGTTTACTTTCTATTCTTTTTGTAGATAATATACATTATTATTATTATTATTATTATTATTATTATTATTATTATTATTATTATTATGATTGTTGTTATTATTATTATTATTATTAGTATCCCACCCCCCCATATAGTCTAACAGTATCCTGTGGAAAACACTGAATTCAATTCTAAAGTGTTCAGTGTTTACATTGCTTAGCAACACAGCGAAACAAATGTTTATTTTGATTAATTATTAATAATTATATTAGAAATATACTTTATATATTTTATATAATATAAAATGTATTAGAAACTAACAATCTAAACATTTTTGTTTGCTTTTAATTATTTTTTGTAAAGATAATATAAAGTATTATCATTAATATTAAAATTAATAATTATAATTTTATTATTATTATTATTATTATTATCGTACCCCCTATAGTCTCAAAATATCCTTTGTGAAACACTGAATTCAGTGATTTTACTATGGCATTGTGTAGTGCCTACTGTTTTGCTGTGGTAAAACCACTGTAATCCACAGCCTAAAGTGCTTATTGCTTTATAATGATGATACTAAGTAAATGTAAGAGCGGAAAATGTGATAAATGAATTAAATTAGCGACGTTGAAGATCTCATGAAAAGAATGTACGTGCAGTAACCGTAGGTGCAGTTCATCATGGTGAAATCCCTCTCAAGACTTGGAAACCGTGACTGGCCAGACAGAAAACAGGCAAAAGTGTAATTTGTTGTATCCCAACCCCCTGTTAGGTCACACATCTGATATAAAACGGGCCAGTTTTAGCAGTCTGAATATGTCTACGCATTATAAACCAGAAGCTGAGCAGCTCATAAGTGATATCCATCATCGCAAGGGGCAGAGCTGAAAGACCTGCCTTTGAAAATGGAAAAAATAGAGCGGTGTGGGAAAAATGCAAGCGTAATGAGCATTTTGCATGTGGGTAAATCAAACGTCGTTTTGTCTGAGGCACTGAGCTGCCTCAATGCAAGACACAGTCCATTTATTAATCATGCTAGAGGACCGTATTATTTTCCTTCACTATTTCACGTCGCACTAATCCGAGCACGCTTTGAAAAGACGAGAAGAATGACGAGAAAAAGAACAAGGCTCATAATTGACCTCACAGATGAATGAAAATTAGTTTTGGCTCCGACCCAGGAATCGCTAATGAGCAAAACAGCAAATGACATCATTCTGATGTTGTCAGAGAATTCACTTGTTTGGAATAACCCTCCTCTGACACCTTGGCAATGAATCTCACTTTTGCATAACGTAAAACTGCCATTTTTTTCCCTACTTAGTACTTTAAGTAGGGCATGAAAAAATGAACAGCACTCTGTCATTTTGTTTGGTTCGCTTGCATTTTTGTTTGGTTTTCTTGCGTTTGGGGGAGGAGCAACGGCATATTTGTCACTGTTGAGTTAGCGCAGTCTCTTTTGGCCGAGACGAGTGAGGTTTGCCATCGCTCCCCTAAAAACAACAAGGCGCTCCTGCCAAGCTTCCTAGTTAATTAGCGAAGCATTTCACACGCTGCATAACATCAAAAAGGAAATGGAAAAGTGACAAATTTGGAGAGTTTGGCAGGGTGTGAGAGTCAGGCCGAGCTTGATGTTTCCAAAGCTGTCCTGTTACCTGGTTTAACTTAACAGGTTTTACAACGTTCGGCTCTTTCGGTTATTATACTCTGAACATTTCAGAGCAATATGTTTCCATGAGAAATATTTACTCTAAATTCATGAGCCTTAATTTGTTTTGTTTTATTTATGAGCTCTTCCCCAAATTGACTGTGAAAGCTGAGACAAGAACAGAATCTCAAATTGAAGTTTAATGTACCGTCGGAATGAAGTCTGCACAGAAAGACAAGTTGATTTTATTTTTTTTTCTACACAATGCTTCGATTAGGTTGCATTCATTTTACGTTAAATTAAGTTGGTTATTGGCTAAAAAACAGTTTTTGACTGCTTAACTGGCGATTAGTTTGTTAATTTGCACTCTTTTGGTTTAATTAGGTGAGAACTGGTATATCCATATTGTGCTGTTGTCTGTATTACTTGTTTTAATATTGGCCTCCAACCAAATAGTCACTAAGTTCCTCACTTCTTTCTGAAAAATTAACAAGAACTGTCCTATAAAACAGAATGTTAAAAAAGAAATACTGATCCCTTTATTTCATGCCTGACTTTTATAGGTTGGTAGCCGTCCATATCCATGTAATGATGACTGCCAAATGTTATGAGAAAAAAACAGCAATGCTTTCTTTCCCAGCTCTCTCAACTTTTTCAAAAATGTCAACCAGAGAGATCTACAATTTGAAATGGCAGCTGAAACCTCCATAAACCATGATTGACATCCATCACACCTGTTCTTAACCTGATCGTATCGTCATCCAAACCTTTCCCTCCTGTAACAGACTGTTCCATCCTCACCCAACTCACCCATAAGCCTGGACAAACTGTCACCGCATCAGCCGCAACAGTCTAGGGAGTTGAACTTGACTGGAACATATGTCTTCAATTTTAATAGCCCTTCATTCCCCCAGATGGCCTGGAGGGGGGAAGGTTGCCTGAGAAGCTGCGTTTCATGTAAGAATAATTTGTGTTAAGTAGCTGGGCGATCTGTTTGTTACGCTAGAGCTGACAGTTTGTTTATGTTTCTTGAGGAGTATGATGGATGGGGCAGGAGTTGATGCTAATTAGGCTAAATTGTTGCTAAGAATGCAGTGGGCCTGCGCCACACTGCATAGGCCAGCTCCCATTGTTCCTGTCTCTTCGCACTCAAGGCGTAATTGAATGGAGCTTGCAGCCATTCATCATTGTAGCGAGAGGCAGGAACAGGAAGTCAGAGTCTGAGGGACTGAGGACAGGGCGGGCTAGGGGAGAGACTGGCTGGGCTTGATTGACGGTGATGGGGCATGTCGCAGCGACTTCTCTCGAAGCAGTCGCTTTTTGAAATCCATTAACGGCCACACTTAAGGGGTGTGTTCCAAAAACCTAACGAGCACAGCGTTTTATACGTATTTTGAACTATTTTTTGGACCGTTATTTCATGACGTGAAATTAGGGCTGCATGATAAACCGAAATGAAATCGTAATCACGCGTAAGCAAAAGCTGAGATTGTCATGCGCGTCTTGTCAGAAAAGCACAGTTCTGTGATCAGTAGTAAATCTCCCTCCGAAGGCCAGAGGGCACTCTCGCTTGGAAACTGCAAATACTCCCAAAGAAGAAACCCAGGAAATCACGATCGCTGCAGCTGAATAAACATAAGATTTAACTGCTTTCATAATAAACACATGACTACAACAATATATGGTTTATCTGAGTTCTTCTTATTATAATTTTCCTTATAATAAAGTATATAATAATTAGGGCTGCACGATAAATCGCATGCGATTGTGAGGCTCGTTTAGTCAGTAAAGCCAGTACTATGATTAGTAGTAAATCTCCATCACTTGCGTTCAGCTGGAGCGGCAGTTAATACACAGAGCCGTAAATCACTGACAAGCTATGCAAAATCATACTCGAATGCGATTCATCTGCGACTATGAGCTTGTGTAGCTTGTCAGAATCGCATGCGATTTATCGTGCAGCCCTAATAATAATGCAAAGCCTTTATCACTGCTTAGAATACTATAAATACTATGCATTCCTTATTCTGTGGAAGAAGCCGCATCATCTCACAGAATGATTTATTTTAAACACGTAACTGCTTTATGAAGTGAGTTTGGAGTAAAAACGTTATTAAATGTGGTATTTTTCACATGCTTTCAGATGTAGCAGCATTTCTACACAGAGCCTAGTTCACTGAGAAACTACACAAACAGCTGTCATTATCGCAGAACGTTTTTTTAAAATTCAGTTACCACGCGATTAAATCTTCTGCGATAATGAACATGATATAGCGTAGCTTTTCAGTGAACTACGGCTCTGTGTAGTAAATGCTGCTACATCTGAAAGTGATTTACTACTGATTGCACACCCGGCTTTACTGACAAAATGCGCAATGATAATTGCCTTCGATTAATTGTCCAGCCCTACGTGAGTTGGTTGCACTTGGTGAGCTACTGGTGCTACCTGTTGCTATTTTTACCACAACACAACTCGGAATACACAGTTCGGAAAATAAAATACTGCTGCTGAAAGAGCCTACAGATGGCAATGGATATAAGAGTAGGCTTAATCCAAATGCCGAACCATCTATTTTGGTAAAACCCCCGGATATCGAGTGAAATCCGCGGTGAGAAACTCCTTCAGTGGCTGCGGTGTCATCAAAAGCATCAGCATGTTTACATCCTGCCAGGATGGTATCTAGCGTTTCTTGTCTCTGCCGTTTGCAAGCTCATTCAGTCTACTAAAAGCCTCAAAGGCATCAGGGCTAAAGTAGAGATCAAAGACGCAGGTCTTTAGTAAGTTTTAATCACCCACAAGCATCCTCCCATTCTTTTCTTTTCTTCTCTTCTCATCGCTTGGAAAGCAGTGAAGATTTGCATCGCTTCTCTTGTTGTACTTCAGCTGAAAATGACGACCAAAAGCGCACAATGTAGCATCGTTTCAGTATTTTATTTGTGTTGTGTTGCAGTAAACATAGCAACAGGTAGCGCCGGTAGCTCACCAACTGGCGATTGCAACCATTTCAAGTCATCGAAAACTATACCCCCCCCCCCCNCCGCCCCCCCCCCCCCCCCCCCCGGTCCAGATATATGTAAAACGATACAGATTTTTAAAATAACGTTAATCTTTCATGGATTTTCCACTACATATTTTAGTAAAAGACTTCGCTTATGTTATATTAAGCCACATGAATCTTAATACCCAGGGTTCCCTTTAAATTTTTTTACTTAAAAGAGCTTATGTGTAACAGACTATAAATTGAATGTATTCAAAGTAAATGCGGGATTTGTTTTAATATGTATTGTTGGATTTGTAGAAATTAGATTCACTAAATCCATAATCATATTTATTTGTAAAGAATAGTGGCATTGACTTCAAAGGCACCTGATTTTTTGGGCTTTTTTGCATCATATAATGTGAGACGCTATACCACTTCCACTTCCTCTGTTCTTCTACCTATGCCTCCATATGTCCTGTTCCTTAATTTCACCCATACATTGCCAGTGGCACCTTCTCAATGTTCGCCTTAATTTGTTTTCTCCCCTTTCCCCTACATTTATTTTCCTTGGTCTGCCCTTTTTCCTGAAGCAGGAAAGTGAGGAAATGACTTTTTCAAATCTGTAGACCTGTGGACCACAACCCAGCAGGCCAAGACCCCCAATCGCCCACCCCATCCACACGTGCCCCTGACAGCCACGCTAATGACCTCCACTCAAATTGGCGTGCCTCTCACTGTAAGGGTGTTACAGGGTCACTTCCGCCTTACTGTAACGTTATGCTAAATGAAGACATGTGAGGACCACACTCAGAAACCCCCGCCTCATGTCAGCTCTGTGTTATGTTGCAAACGGACAGAACCTGGCACCAGTCAACACCCTTGACCTTCTAAGCCCGATCGCCCTAGAGAAAGACGGAGAATGCGTTGTTTACAGTGCCCCCACAAATGTTTGTGTAGAAACGCATGTGTTTGCAATTAACCTCAAACACGTACATTCACCATACAGCAATGTCATCTGCAAACAACAGCATTATGACAGAGTGGAGGGGATGGGTTGGCTCATGACAGAGAGCAGTGTTTGTTTAAGATGGGTTCAACTTCAGAGGGGTACACTTTAATTGTTCTGGATGACTGTTACTTAACTAGCCCCTAGCTAGCATGGAATGGTTTAGCATTGTCTCCAGTCATGAGCTAAACAAACAATGTCCTTTCAACAGTGCTTCAATATGCTGATTATGTTTGAGAATGTAAGACAACTTGACATATGAGAGGTTTCTCAAACTTACAGAAAGTCCTAATGAGAAAGGGCCTTGCATTTAGCAAATACGCTAATTTGCCAGTATGTTGCCAACTTCCACAAAAGAAATCAAGGGACACCCTCAGTTTCTTTTAGGGAAGTTCTTGGCACTGTCCACTCTCCATTTGAGATTTAAACCTGATGGGTACTACAACCAAAAGTACATAAAGTAAACAAACAAAAGTTAGCTAGCAGTTAGCAACCTCCCTAGATCCTCCCTTGTCCTTGATCCTACCTCGGCAAGCACAAATGCTTTCAGCCTGAGCAGTTTATGTGTGACCTTCCTAGATGCTCTGGGTAATGATGACTCAAAGTTATGTATCAAATAATTTGTGGGACAGATTTCTGCTGGCTTTAAGGCTGCTTATACATGTTAGGTTGAAGGTTACGGTGGGATGGGGGAGGTCAGAAGAAGGAAGTGAGTGTGTTCGGATGGGCGAGAGTGAAACCCGAGCATGATTGAGTTAAGGAAAGGAGAAGAAGCCCTCCGGCTCAGAGTCGGATGTTGTGTGTATACATAGGAGTCTTGTCATGCTACCCTTTAAGCAAGGGAGACTGACTTACAAATTGCAATGGGACTTTTTCCGCATGCCAGAGGTAGTGCAGTGCGCATGAGGAGGTCGTCTGAGTGTTTGTGTGTGGCAGCAGGCAGAGGTACCTGTACATCCTCATTTTGTATGAACCCTGACAATGCAAATGCACACAGATGTTTGCATCAACTTTTTAAGGCTGTTCTCGATTTCAAGATCACACAAGACCACATAAACAGATTATGGTCCTTTATTTTATCCCCAATTATCTGCACTCTCTTGTGAGTTGTCCACAGCACAAATAATGAAGAATCGATTCAATTAACTAATCAAATTCTTAGCCTCGGCAAAAACTAAAACATGCTTCCTATTCTTGTTTTCCTTGTGCTTTTTTTAAACTAGGAATTTGTTCTTGCTGCTTGCTCCACCGTTCTTTGTCTTTGATTTGGCACAGCGTGTGAGGTGCTTTTTAAACTGTGGGAAAAAATGTCCCGAGCGAAGAGCGGAGTGGAGGCGCCGCTCAGCGCTGCAGCAGCGCTAAGCAAAAGCAGATGTTATAAAGTTTACAGAAATCAGAACATTATTTTCCTGTTTCCATCGCATTCTTCTAAACACTTAGTGAACAAGCTTTGAAGTCACCCAAGAAATCTAGTCTGCGGGAGGAATGATAGCATCTCGTAGGGGAACAGCGTGAGGGAGGGGCAGAGGCGTCTCTCCTCCAGCGCTGCTCTGTCAGAACCAGTTTTGCACTGATGCGGACAGAGCCATTCAAGGCCATGGCAGACGCCGCCCCCTGCACACGCCAGCACCACTGTGGTCCTCAACTTGAATGGCTGTGTGTGTGGGACCACGCATCCAAGAAAGATCAGATAAATCCAGAATCTCTCAAAGGCACGCCCCAGGAAGGGAGCACAAGGGTTCAATCCTTAATCCCAATGTTGGGTAATTTGTAAGGTCAAACCCCTTACTCCTTGACCAAAAGAACAGGGAACACAAGGCACTTGAAGTGTCTTTAACCTGAAGCAGCCCGTTGGCCTCTACCCTTTTGTTTCGAAGTCGAAATTCATTTCATGTGCACTTGTTTTTGATTTAGCAAAGCAAATCACTCTTATTACCTTGAATTAGGAGGAAAGGAGAAAAACAAGTGTGTTTTTCCTGTTTCGACTGTGTGGGTTGAGTTCTGGGTCAGCTCAGCGCTTGTAGCATGGTGATTTGTTGTGGCATGGGAGTGGGACAGATGGCCATGTGTCTCTGACGGCTAGGAAAGAGATCTCGGTGTCACTGTTACTTCCTTCAAAAAGGATGCCTTCAAACCTCATCATAACATATGCATGGATGTTGTTTGTGATCTTAATTCAGCCCTCCCAACCCTACATGAATTGCATTCTGTCTTTTTCCCCTTTTCTATGTTTATTGTGAGCCTCTGTTTGTGTTTGGATAAGGGGCTGGTACAAGCCCAAAGCGAGGTGAGCTGTTTCCCTGTCTTCTTTGTGTATCTTTTGTGGTCAATGTTAACGTTTAGGTGAATTCCTTCTTTTGAGAGATGGCATCTGTGCCCAAGGTTGTTTTTCTCATGTTTCCTTAAATTTTCTCTTCTCAAAAAGTCAGAACCTTCCTCAACGAAACTAGACCTACTGTAGTATAAACCCCACAAGAGATTTCATGAAAGCTTAAATTACAATTAGGAATTTAATTTTCTGAAGTAAACATGAGTGGAAATGCTGAGCATTCTGGGTGGTTTTTATGGTGCTGCCAAATCTCAAACCTCTTGAAAGCCATAGAGCTCACTCCCGTGCCTCTGTGACAGCTATCCCTGTTCCTGGAGGGCTACCTTCCTGCAGTCTTGAGTTCCAGCCTTGCTCCAGTGCACCTTGCTTTTCCTGAAGACCTTGATGAGCTAGTTCAGGTGTGTTTGGTTAGGGGTGGAGCTAAACTCTGCAGGATGGTAAAACCTCCAGGAGTAGGATAAGCTTCCCCTGCTCTATGATGTTCTTTTCTCATATGGCTCAGGGGTGCGTTTCTCAAAAGCACTGTAAGCTAAATTGATTGATTTGCTTAAGCCTGGGGCACACCAAGCCATTGGATATTTTCAGGTAATTTTTTAGCATCAGATTTTTCTGGTGTGTTCTGCACCGTTAAGTCTAGTCAGACAACGTCAGCTGTTTTTCGTCTGATTCTGCATGTCGAATTGACTCCAATTGGCTCTTCGGCTTAGCAAATGAGCGCACAAAGATAACAGAACTGACAAAAGCAAACCAATGACTGAATAAAGAGAGAATGCTCAGACACTTGTTGAGATTCTATCTTTTTCTTTCTGTCTTTATTAACCAAGTGCTGACAATGCCAGTGCCGTTTGCAATGGCTGCAAAAAGCTATACGAATCTGTCAGTCATGTGCGTGGCTGGTGTAAACAATGGTAAAAGCAAGTGCTGCTTGCTTTGTATATCCACAGTTCTAGCTTTTCCGGTTCCAGACTACAGCTCGAATACAGACTACTGCCACCTGCTGGTATGGGAGAGTTATGTTCTCTCATGTAGGGAGATGATCAGATGCGATTATCATGCACATCTCGTCAGTAATGCCAGTTCTGTGATTATTTGTAAATCTCCATCACGTGCTGTCAAAAGGAGTGGCATTTACTACACAGAGCTGTAGTTCACTGACAAGCCACGCAATGTCAAGTTTAAAATCGGATATGTTTAGCCTCCGATACATTTTGAACTCAATATTGTGTAGCTTGTCAGTGAACTACGGCTCTGTGTAGTAAATGCCACTCCATCTGACAACACGTGATGGGGATTTACGACTAATCACAGAGCCGACATTACTGACGAGATGAGCATGATAATCGCATCCGATTTTTTTGCACAGCCCTATTCTCATGCAAGCGCAGAATGTAAGCACTAGTTGGCTGTAGTCTGTCCAGTGTGTTCTAGGGAAACATTTTTTGTCCCGACACAGATGCGAGGTGACGCCACATTCGACTTTCCTCAGCACTAGTTCTTTGGCACCAGCTTGGTGTTTTCCAACCTTTAGGCTTTCGATCCTTTTGGGGAATGCAATGTTTCAATATGTTCTTTTTTTCTTTTTTATTTTTTTACTAATTTTATTTACCAGGCAAAAAACTAAAAGGATTAGTTCACTTCCAGAATAAAAAAATCCTGATAATTTACCCACCGTCATCCAAGATGTTCATATCTTTCTTTCTTCAGTCGAAAATACATTTTTTTGAGGAAAGCATTCCAGGAATTTTCTCCATATTGTGGAATTCAATAGGGATCAGAGGGTTGAAGGTCCAAATTCCAGTTTCAATGCAGCATCAAAGGGCTCTACATGATCCCAGCTGAGGAATAAGAGTCATATCTAGCAAAGTGATCGGTCATTTTCTAAAAGAAAAATGTATATACTTTTCAACCACAAATGCTCGTCTTGCACTAGCTACACATCAAGCATAAGGTAGTCACGTTGGAAAAGTCAAACATTACGTAGACAGAAGTACCGACCCTGTGCTTACAAGAGTGAATGTGCAAAGAAAGTCATTCACCCTTTACAAAAAGATGTAAAACAACAATGTTGGACAATTTTGAAGTTGGAGGAGAAAATGAGATTACCTTTTTGAACCAGAGTACACAGACGAAGAACTAACCATGCACAACCTTTCCAATGTGAGTACGTAATGCGCAAGATGAGCATTTGTGGTCTTTTTAAGAAAATCATTTTGCTAGATAAGACTCTTATTCCATGGCTGGGATCGGGTGGAGCCCTTTGAAGCTGCATTGACACTACGATTTGGACTTTCAACCCATTGATTCCCATTTAAGTTAACTATATGGAGAAAAATCCTGGAATGTTTTCCTCAAAAATCTTAATTTCTTTTTAACTGAAGAAAGATATGAATATCTTGAATGACACGGGGGTGAGTACATTATCAGGAAATTTTTATTCTGTAAGTGAACTAATCCTTTAAGCACGAATGTTTAGAAAGGATAATTGCACGCCCTTAAGTAATAGCATACCAATTATAGCACAAATGTTGCAGGACTAGTTCCGCGCCAAAGTTCAATACTTGGGGTTAAAATCTTTGAAAAATCGTAACTCAAAGTTTGAGCAATACTAATTGCGATGGTTGCCTTAGGAAACACCACGAATTAGTGCTGTAAGTCATTAGCAGAGAGCTCAGGGGTTCCTTGAGTGTAAGTTAATGTCCAAGTCTCGGAAGGCCCCTGGAAAGAAATGACGTTGAGGAAAGAGGCCTGCAGGCATTTCTGCAGCAGAGAGCTTCTCCTTATGTGTTTAGATTGCTTCTCCACGCGCATCGGCCTGTTATCATTGGCTGGGCGGCCGGTGATGCTGCTCCACTGGAAAGGCTCTGGTGTGAATTTTACTGTAGGACAGGGAACACAGATCATAAAAGCTGCCTGAGTTTGAGTCGTGAGCCCAGACCGGCCTATGTGGCTCTTACCTTCACTTCCCACCATCTGCTCAAGGGCCCACACACTGGAATGGAATCGGAGTGTGTGAATGGAAGACCAGAAAGCGCCAAAGCGAGAGGACCCGGGTGAGACAAGGAGAATCTTACCTCACACATGTGGGCACAGGGCTGTATTTTGACAGTAAGTGCCATAAAAAGCAAAAAAGAAAAGAAAATGCTTTTCCCAACCGGTGGCTCATGACATCATGAGCCAAATATGTTTTGAGCGAAATCCATTTATTGCCCAGTGCAAACGGCCGGTGGGGGAATCACAGGGGAAGATAAAACAACAGCCTGTCTTTGCTCTTTAATGGCAGCACTGCTCATTGCCTCCCCTCGCGCCATGGCATTAGGGCTCCAGATGCATCGGCCACCCTGCAAGCTCATCCATCTCTCAGCTTTTTCCGTAGCTCCTTTCTTTCCCATCCCATCTTTTTTCCAGCATGCAGACCTGCAGCAATGCTGCCAGGCTGAAGAACAGAGGGCCAAAGCAGATGGACATTCCTGTCCACTGTCCTTTCCCTGGACTGCGAGAGCGTCCGCGGTGCCGGTCAATCCCAGAAGGGGTCAGGACCCTGACGTGACTGAGGGCCTGGGGTCAGCCTGAGCATAGGGGGTCAGCTGGAGGAAGAGGCTTCCGTTGCCCGCTGACTTTGGGTGTGAAGGAGCAGAAAACAAGGAGTGAAAGATGGCCCAGGAGAGCCTGAGCCAAGCCATGAAAGTTTAAACAAATACAAGGAGGAGAGAAAATTACCTTGGTGGTCTTGCACACTTCCCCCAGCTGATGTTTTGTTTTTTGACAGGACTTATTGTGAGAATAAGAAGTGAGCCAGAGACAGTACTCTTCATTGCCAGTGTGGGGCGTAATTAGTGATGCTGCTTCTGCTCGGAGACACCCCTGGTAATAACAATATATCAAACATTAGCATTTTAAATAATATCTAATAATGATATTATCATAAAACATTTTTCAAAACCTTACACTATTAAATTTCATGTGGGATTGTGTTGGGAAAGCATGTTGCAAGGCTTTTTCTTTGTTTGTGAGATTGTGTATATAGGGCACATACTATTCATCTGAGGGAGAATGTTTATATGTATGTTTGACTACAGAGGATGATACAAATGTAGCGCTGATATTTTGTGTTTGAAGTTGGTGTACATGCGTGTATACACAGCGTGTGGTTTGTGTGATGTTATTAATTTGACCAGACAGTTTTAGAAACACAGATACAATGTGCTTGTGATATCCACAAACCAGGAGGGCTTGTATGCTCCCATTCAGTCTCTGAAATATAAATATGAAATATGATATTAAATATTTATGGTTTGCATTTTATAAATGTGTTTCATAGCAATCTGGTTTATTTAGTTGTCAGATCTTTTGGAATTATGACTTGTATGACAAGAAGGCTTATAATTCAAACTTTCATTTATATTTCATGTTTAATTTATATTTCATGTTTCAGTGTTATTTGATAGAATAACATTAGCGGTGTATAAGCCTGCCATTATCAAGTCTTAAACAGCCTGTCAGGGTTTATAACTGTAAATTATTCCCTACTTATTTTGCGATTTCAGCGATTTACGGATTTCTATTTTTCTGTTTTTTTATTTCAGAAAAATAAACTCAGTCATGACTGAGTAACTGTAATCAGTCTAATCTGTCATCAGCAAAATAAAAAATAGTTTTGGTCTCCATAGCTTTGAAATGAAAACAAAATGTGCTAACAAAATAAGGCAAGTCTCCTCTGCAGGTTATCAAAGCAAAGACAAGTGTGTTTTATTTTGAACACACTGAGTTGTCTGTCTTGTTCATGCAGGCAGAATATCTATGCTCTGCTTTAACCTTTTTATTTTTATATTTTTTATTTTATTTTCCTGATATTTTATATGACATAAGACATGAGCCATTTATCTTTTGGAAACAAAAAGAAAATGTTAAAAAATACATTAATGCCTTTTCAAACTCAAGCCAATTATAATAAGCAAATTATTAATATATTAATTTATTCAGTTATGTTTGGTATGCAAATTAATAATAGTTTTACTGTATTCTGTGTTTGTGGTTTAGAAGATAGACTTAAGGCAATGTGTCAATAGTGTAATTTACATATAGTGTATTTATTTTTGTCACTTACCCATAAATAACACTGTAAATGATTTGAGAAATTGCTTGTGTGACCTTAGTTACCACCAGATAAACTCCCTCAGGAAAGTTCAGGCAACTTAATTTATGTCTTCATCAAACTGAGGTGAGTCACGTGAACATATCATCTGTCATCTTAGACTAAGAAATTATTTGAGCAGAAAATGAGTTTATTAGGTTCCAGTGGCCTGTGTTGTATGTTTTTGGGGGACACCGCTGGGCTGAAGTCGAGGTGTTTCTTACACAAGTCCCTGTGGAAGCGATGATATGTATGCTTTAAATCTGCTCAGTTTATCTGTGGAGTGGAGGATGGAAGAATAACACATCACGCACTTTGTTCACCCCAGCCTGCAGTAAAAAATTAAGAATTACACTGTCAGAGACAGTTTAACTTGTGGTCGTAAATAACTTTTTTACAGAAGACGCGAAGACACTGCTCCGAGCGGTATAAAGCCGTCACGGGCAGCACTCTCTTAGGCTTAACATGTCTGCAAGACATGACTAAATATACCTACAGATGATCGGTGCAGTTATAGTCAGAGGTTTGCAAACGTTTAATAACACATACGGTTAATGAAAGAAAATACACAAGCATCTGCATGCAATCTTCATGGGTTTTTTTTTCTTTTTATTGAAGTGAACTAATATTTAATAATCAGCAGGTCTGCTGCCTTGTTTATTCATCTGCTTGTTGATAGTGTTGTACAAATTTTCTTCCGCTTTCCAATATGTTTAATTACTTTGGCGAAGACTACTTCCACTATGAAGAGTTCATTAATGATCATACAGCTAAAAACGTGACTTGCTCTGTGAATGTACTTTTCTAAAACTCCTACAGTACGTATATATTTTTTAAAATGAGGAAAAAAAAAAAACACTTGTATAAACCACTTTGATACATTTCTGAATTTATCCCTTCAAATTAGGCAAAATATTTAGATCAAATTCTCTCTGGTATCATGACTCACATTTATTAAGTTAGGGGTGTCCAAACTTTTGACTGCATATATTTGGCACTTCATATGTGCCAAATATAGGCTAATATGTCTCAGGGCAAATATAGTAAAAGGTTCAATGCTCTATTAGCCCTAAAATTTGGATGGTTGTGGTATTTGACTACAGTCTTTTGAAGCAGAGAAAGAAGGTTTGTTTCCAGCCTGTGGCAGCATCCCCTCCCATACCACAGGGGGGTAATAATCACTTAACCCAAATCAGAGGCAATCAGACCACGAGCCACAGCTGGGAGAAACACACATCCCCGATTTGGGAGGAGAGCCACAGGAAGGAGAAATGAGAGGGGGACGAAGATGAAGATGAGGGTCGGAAAAGAAAATAGCCTTTAAAGACTGGTGGGTCTACTTCACGTGAAATAGTTTGCCACTTTTGGGCCTACATATGTATGTCTGTCTTATGAGATACTTCATTAGGTTATACATATAGATCTGGAACATACAGTACATAATTGTTAATTATAGACTGTTAACCTCAGAGGTTTAGCAGTCATATTTGAGAAATTTGCTCTAATCGTAATTATAATCACAACATTATTTGTGTTCAAATGTTTTTAGTCAAGGTGAAAATTATGTTTTTATATTTTTAACTTCTCAACTATACTGTAAAAAAATATTTGTTGAGTCAACTTAAAATAATTTGTTACCCCGCTGCCTTAATTTTAAGTTTATTCAACTCAAAAAAAAAAAAGTTTAGTCAACTTGAAATGTTTAGTTTTGCTAAGTGACAACTTAGATATTTGAGTTGATTCAACTTACAATTTTAAGGCAGCCAGATAACAAACACAGCTTTTAAGTTTAAATTTTAACCAATTTTTTAGTTTAGTCAACTCGAATATCCAAGTTGTCACATTTCAAGTTGACTAATCTTATTTGAGTTGACTGAACTGAAATTTTAAGCCAGCTTGGTAACAAATTATTTTATGATGATTAAGTTAATTCAACAAATTCTGTTTTTTTTTTTTTGTTTTTTTTTTACAGTGTAAGACAAGAAACTAGCAATAGTTTAAAAAAAATTATATGAAGTATAATTCTTGTTTTATCTATTTATTTTAACATTCTCATTCTGCCACAAATAATAATAGGAAATGTGACTGCATAGGGTACTTGTCTGTACTGTGATGTTCTTTAGTGATAATGTGGAGGCAGAGATTCTCTCTGTGGTCAGAGTTATCGTGGCCCCTGTGGCGGCGTTTCTTCGCTGGGCCTCACCACAGCCAAGACCTCCAGCGTTTCAGCTCGACTCAGGAGTCTGAGTCCTTCCGCTCTGCACGGCTTATCTCGGCATACTAGCCGCTTAGCAGCCTGGTCTGCTCTTAATCAACTGGAGATTGCAGCAATAAGATATCAGGAACATAAATCTGTGTGTGTGTGTGTGTGTGTGTGAGCGTGTATGCGTGTGTTCTCTCTACTGCCTTCATCTCAGGGCCATTCAGAAAGGCCTCGCTGTTGCTCACAGTTTCTCGCAGCATCTGCCATTCATTTAGAGGGGAAGACAAACACACTGATGAAAATGTCAGGGACCGCAACATTGCCTCTACTTTCTCTCTCCGTGTCGCTGTTTGGTGTGGAGAGCGAGAGGTATTTCCACTCGTTTGTGCACATTTAGCCTGTTGTATGTTACTCTGCAGATGGGCCACATTTGAAAATTAAATATAGTGAATTGAATTTTATGTTGTTTAAATACAAGCTCGTGAGAACGTGGAGTTTAGTCTCCGCTTGGCTCCAGAGTCCCACGTGTGTTTAAGGACATCTATGCATTTTAATTCCTTCTGTTGATCTATATGCTTGTGATTGAGCAGGAGAGATTAAGTTGGGATGAGGTTCATAAAACGTTTAGACCGCTTGGAACTAAATTCTGACAGAATGTTGTGAAATGTTGTCAACCATCAAGATTACATGACGGATCATGGAGATATGGTGCTGCACTTTTTCCATCCAAGCCCCACATTTTTTCTGAACTCCTCATCTCTCAACTTTGAGTTTGCTGTTAGTCACCAGTCCCAGGGGCACCAGTGGCAGTGCTAGCTGCCCTAGGCAAGATAAGACATGACCAAAAGAGAAGAAAAATCAATAAATATCTTTTTAACAGATTATTAGTTAGTCAATTAGTTCACTTGGGTTAGTTCACCCAAAATTGAAAATTAGCCCATTATTTGCTCACCCTTAAGGCATCCTAGGTTTGTATGACTTCCTTCTTTCAGACGAATGCAATCAGAGTTATATTAAAAATGGTTCTGGCTCCTCCAAGCTTTATAACGGCAGTGGGCGGGTGTTTCTCTTCAGCAGTCCAAAACGAGTCCAATAAACTGCGTCCATTCATAATAAAAAGTGCCTCACACAGCTCAGGGGGTGAATAAAGGCCTCCTGTAGTGAATCGATGTGTATTTGTAAGTAAAATATCCATATTTAAAACGTAATGATTACTTTAATTTAGCTTGCGCTAATAGTTGTACACGGAAGCCATTCCAGGCGGATGACGTTGGACGTATGCGTTGCGCATACTCCTGTGAGTTTCGTGAAAACCAATGTTTGTTTACAGGAGCAAAGGAAGCAAATCAAAATCCTCCAACATTTTTCTTTACAAATCCTCGTTTTGTACTTCTAATTTGTGACCATTTTTTGTTTTGCTGTTTCCACTGCGCTTCCGCATTCGTCACTTCTGAGCAGCGCATGCGCAACGTCGACGGCCTACGTCATCCGCCCAGAGCGACTTCCGTGTACAACTGCTAGCGCAAGCTAGAGAAAAGTGACTGCTACGTTTTAAATATGGATATTTTTCTTACAAAAATGCATTGATTCACTACAGGAGGCCTTTATTCACCTCCCGGACCCATGTGAGGCACTTTTTTATTATGGATGGACGTGCTTTAGTGAACTTGTTTTGGACTAATGAAGAGAAACACCCGTCTATTGCCATTATTAGGATGTAAATAATAAAGTAAATAATGAGATCATTTTAATTTTTGGGTAAACTGACCCTTAAGTGAACTAAAATAATTGGGAGGTGAAAATAATTTTAGTTTAGAATGGGTTCTGGAAACTGCAAGCCAGGACTCAAATATGGGTTGCCTTTTTTCATAACATTGTCCACAAGGTTATGGTTCTAACAGTTTTTGACTTTTTAACCTGTAATTTAATTGCCAAACAGATACAGTGCAAATGTTTTATTATTATTTTTTTTTTTTTAAAGTTGCATTCAACATTCACCTGGCTCATTAAAGGATTAGTTAACTCCTGAATTAAAATTTACAGATAATTTACTCACCCCCATGTCATTCAAGATGTTCACATCTTTCTTCTTTAGTCAAAATTAAGGATTTTGAGGAAAAAAATCCAGGATAGTGGACTTCAGTGGGGATCAGTGGGCTGAAGGTCCAAATTGCAGTTTCAATGCAACTTCAAAGGGCTCTACACTATCCCAGCCGAGGAATACGGGTCTTGTCTAGCGAAGTGATTGGTCATTTTCTAAGAAAAAAAAAAAAGTATATACTTTTTAACCACAAATGCTTGTCTTGCACTAGCTTTGCAATGGTCGTCTACGACTTTGCGCATTATGTAATCACATTTTCTCCTCCAACTTCAAAATAGTCTTACATCATTGTTTTAACTCTTTTTGTAAAGCTTGTTTGACTTTCTTGCATGTTCGCTTTGTAAACGCTGGGTCGGTTTTTCCGCCTAAATCATGCGTGACCTTTCCAACGTGTCTACGTCATGCGTGAAGTCAAGCTAGTGTGAGATGAGCATTTGTGGTTAAAAAGTATATAAATGTGTATTTTTTTTTTTTTTTTTAAATGGCCAATTGTTTCACTAGATTAGACCCTTATTTCTTGGCTGAGATCATGTAGAGCCCTTCAAAGCTGCATTGACACTGCAATTTGGACCTTCAACCCGCTGATCCCCATTGAAGTCCACTATATGGAGAAAATTCTGGTATGTTTTCCTCAAAAACCTTAATTTCTTTTCAACTGCAAAAAAGAAAGACATGAACATCTTGGATGACACGGGCGTGAGTAAATTATCAGGAATTTTGTATTCTGGAGTAAACTAATCCTTTAAGTAAACCCAACTAAGAAGAGAAATTTTGACTTCCAAAATATTATGAAAGGAAATTTTTCTTTAATACCACTCTTTTTATCTTTGTTTCCTGCTACAAATAAATAAATAAACAAACAGTTCCTGTCCATTTTTAACATCCCTTTTTATTTTCCTATTTCACTTGGAAATGCATCACATTAAGGAAGTAAAATGGATTGACTTTAACCTCATAAATGCTAGCATACATGGACAAACACGCACACTCCTAGTGACTACCAGTATTCTTCCAGTTAAATGAATGTAGGATACCTTCCTGAACCTCCCCGGTGTTGTTATTTTAGGTGCTTGTAATAGCTATTCATGTTTGTTAGGATTTTCAAAAAAACGAAGAGCTACGGCAGGATCTTCGAGGCAGAACATTAAACATGTAAGCTGAGTTGGGGGAAGGTGCATGTGTATGCGTGTCTGTTTAATGATGAGGTGTTGAAGTGGAACTGCTCATAGATCAGTGAGGGACACCTGCTTTCCGCTGTCAGTGACCCAGAACCCCCTAAATCGTCTCTCACACACGTTAATGCCCGGCTAATGGGGGAGCGCCTCCCCACCCACTCGCCCCATATACACACATTCAATATATTCGTCTCATTCTCTTTCGCTCATCTGACAGCCATGTGTTCTTGGACACATTCACACTTATTCAATAAATACAGAACATTTATAGTATATAAAAACTGATAAACTCAACTAATATGTAGCTTCAGACGCAGCTCATTCTATCGTTATTATCTTTTATCCACGCCTTTTATTGTTTGTTGTTGTTGTTGATAATGATAATAATAATAATGCTATTTTTTTATTTATCAACTTTGAAGTGTCTTTTATTAAATTGCTTTTTATTGTATTTTTGTTTGGCTTAAAAAAAATGGATGTTACATTTTGATATTTAATTGGGAAGAAACTTTTTTTAAAGTAACATAAACACCTGAAATATTTTGTTATATCATAGTAGGTATTTTAAGTCTTTGCACTGCCTAGATCTCCTGTGCCAGCCAAGTAACTGCCATTGAGATAAATGAGAGCGCTAACGTGTAACTTTATTCAGCTGTTGTAGCCCTCCTTGGTGTGGAGCTCATATGATCCACCTCACAATACAGCTGTATACCGCAGTCCAATAGGAACGCCTACTAGCGACCAACATTAGAGTGACTGGACGGCCTTCTGTCTTTTTGTCACGTCACATTGTGTCGTTCACTCGTAGCGCAGTTTCTCCAGCACACGGCTGTGCTGCGAGGTGTTTTTGATAAGATAATGGTGAGGGCTGTCATTCCTCTGAGACTGCTGACCTCTAAATGGGTGCTGAGTGGAGTCTCGGTGTGGTTTCGTTCGCTCGGGATAGCCTGGACGTGCTCGTGCACTGTTGACTTAAGCGTTCCGCCTGAGCCATCAATCATCGGCCGGGTGACAGGCGGCTTCTGAACCCTGCAGAACTTCTGCCAGCAAATATTCCCCTCTCTCCCCATTCCCTGCATGTAGCAACCAGCTCTCTGAAACAACAATGAAAACAGCCCTATTTCTCTCACACGCACACTACAGCACACAATCACACACATACACACACACCGTATTTAACCTTACGGACCCCCACTACCACACACACACTAGCTCACCCCACTCTTTCAAAGACGAAGAATTGCTTCTAAATCCTTCCTTCCCATTTTTTCAAAACCGCTAAGGCATTTGGAAGAGGTTTTTTTGCAATTATATTTAATCATACGCGGCCGCCCCAATCAGTGGGAGCGGGAGTGATCACATTTGCATGGGTTTCAGGTTCTACCCCTCACGTCAGATCACTGCCCAGCGGCCACAGTACACAGGACCACCTGGGCGATCCTTCTCTGTCTGTCTCGCTCTTGTTCTTTCTATCTCTCTCTCTCTCTCTCCTATAGTCACTCTTTCCATCCCGTTCCGTCGCTCTCTCACTGTTTCCTGACTTTAAATGTTTAATGAGTGGGAAATGTGGATGCGCACACACATGATGTGCTGTGGTGTGAACTGTGGTTGATCTGACTGGAAAAGCTGCATCAAAGGTGCATGTGGTAAAACTGACATTTGTCAAGTTTTTTTTTTTTTTTACTTGCATTTATTACTTATTCTCTCTATCAGAATCTGCATTAAAGGGGTTGTTCACTCAAAAATAAAAAATTTGGCATTATTTACTTTTCAGTTATTTACTTTATATTACTATCTGGCAATTCCGAGTTTACAGTATATCTCGCAATTCTGACCTTTTCTCACAATTCCGAGTTTATATCTTCCAATTCTGACTTTTTTTCTCGCAATTCCGAGTTTTAATCTTCCAATTCTGACTTTTTTCTGGCAATTCCGAGTTTATATCTTACAATCCTGACTTTTTCTGGAAATTCTGAATTTATATCTTGCAATTCTGACCCTTTTTTCTCACAATTTCAAGTTTACATCTTGCAATTCTGACCCTTTTTTCTGGTAATTCCGAGTTTATATCTCGCAATTCTGACCTTGTTTCTCGCAATTCCAAGTTTATATCTTGCAATTCTAACGTTTTTCTCGCCATTCCAAGTTTAAATATTCCCATTCTGATTTTTTTCCTTTCGCAATACCGAGTTCATATGTCGGAATTCTGACCTTTTCTGGCAATTCCGAGTTTATATCTCACAATTCTGACTTTTTCTGGTAATTCCAAGTTTATATCTTCCAATTCTGACATTTTTCTTGCAATTCCGAATTTGTATCTCGCAATTCTAACTTTTTTTCTCGCAATTCTGAGTTTAAATCTTCCAATTCTTACTTTTTTCTGGCAATGCTGAGTCTAAATCTCACAATTCTGACTTTTTTCCGCCAATTCCTAGTTTATATCTTGCAATTCTGACCTTTTTTCTCGCAATTCCGAGTTTGTAACTTCTGATTCTGACTTTTTCTCTCGCAATTCCGAGTTTAAATATGCGCATGATTTTAGTTTTCTTTCACAATTCCGAGTTCATATCTTCCAATTCTGACTTTTTCTGGCAATTCCGAGTTTATATCTCACAATTTTGACTTTTTCTGGCAATTCCAAGTTCATATCTTCCAATTCTGACTTTTTTCTCACAATTCTGACTTTTTCTTAGAACTGTGAGATATAAACTCGTATTTGCAAGTCATAAAGTCCAGTTCTGAGGAAGAAAAAAGACGTTCTCAGAACTGCTTGTTTAAATCTTACAATTCTGACTTAATAATTTGCAATTGTGTGTTAGTCAGAATTACAAGATATAAACTTGCAATTCTGATGAAAAAAGTCGTAATTACCTTTTTTATTTTTCATTTTGTGGCAGAAATAGGCTTTCATAATCAGGCTGTGAGCAGGGATACAAATTTCAGAAGTACGATATGTAGTTTTAACAGTTTTAACCTGGAACTGTCAAAAATCTGCCAAATGATGCATTTTATTAATTTGGTAGACTTTTGTTTGACACATATTTTGGAATATCTTGGTGCAGGTAATGCAAAATATAATACACATTGATAATTTACTTATGCCGCCAACACTGTAACAATACAAATTGGTTGACAGTCTGTGAACTTACCCTTTAAGTTTGATGTCATTGATATTGGATCATTAAAAGTAAATCAGTTACAACAAAATCAATAATTTATTATAATAATTTCCAGTTATCACTGTGAAATCACTGGTTTATGATGAAATGTGCAGTATAAAAAAATATTATTTTGGGATTAGTTAAAAATTATATTAGCATAGAAATTTATTAATGTTTTAAATATTAAGTGAGCATTTGGTGGTGACAAAGGCATGTATGCATGTATACATTTTATGTTTTATTAGCTTAAGTGAGTGTTAAAGTTTATGGAAAAGGTCATATAAATACAAAATGAAGAAAATGAATAAATATCCAGCAGTATCTAAAACTGAATATGGATACAAATACAGTACTGATATACCGTGCATCTCTAGTACATTTATAGTGATTTTTGGTGCTTGACAGTCCCAGTAACTAGTGCCTGTTGTTGTATCGAGAAAAAGAAAATGTAGATTTGGAACTTGGGAGTGAGTAAATAATGACAGTTTTCATATTTGGGTGAGCTATCCCTTTAAATGCATACAGTTGAAGTCATGAACATGCTTGCCAGTTGATTATGAGTCTCTTTGCGACTGTCTGTGTGTGATTGTCGGGTTTGTCTGTAGGATTAATTTGTTAACTCCCTGAATCTCATCCCAGGGTACGACAGTCAAGCGGCCCACCCAGTCTGTGTGAGAGCGTTCCATCATTCCTACGGATGTGTGTGTGTTTGTGTGTATGGCTGACCATTGTATGCACGAATGTGCGTTTGTACGTATGTGTGTGTGCAAGGAAAGCCGGTCCTCTCATTTTCCCCAGTGAAAGGCTGCATTATAAGCCGTTTCCATGACCTCAAGCCAAGCCCTTCCAGTCTTCTCCACGGCCCGCGTTAGTGTGTGTGTTTGTATATCTGTTGCGCATGTGCACGTGGACGTCCTCTAACGGCTTTCCATGTCCTGCAGCCAGGACTCTCCTCTGCAGCCTGCCTTACAGCGCTTGTTTAGACAACAGTGGCGCACATGTTGGCTGAAATACGGCCGCTGAGCTCCTTCGCTCGGGTGAATTAAGCTACGGCATGTGTGCTTAAACCCAGACAGCTCGCTGATTTAGCCATAGATTTAAATGATTGATTTAAGAGCTCAACAGCCCACACTTGTTGAAGCGATGACCTTTCGGAGCTTAGGTGGGTCTCTGCGATGGGAAAGGAGGGGGGCGAGGGTGAATTTACAGCTGAAAACATACAGCTTCCTTACAGGATGATTTGTTTACATTGTCTGTACACGGTTCTGGAATATTTATTTAAAAATGAAAAAGACATTGTGTTTTGCTTTCCCCAACGATAACGATGAATGTGTGAGTTTATAGGATTATTTATTAGTTGTTATTTAATTATAAATATAATGATTTATGAAAGTATAATTACCTAATATAATTATGGAAATACAATTAATAAATTGTATAAAATACAGTTAAATAAATATGTTTTTTAAGATCGTGAAAATAAGGTAATAAAGTATATAACAGCAAAACAACAATATGCTTCTTACTTTTTCATTCATTTTTATAATGTATTTGTGCATTGTCTTTCTTAATAGCAAGATGCCCAAGCAGTTTACTTTAAAGGGCCCTTTAAAAATATATTATATTATATTATATTATATTATATTATATTATATTATATTATATTAATGTTAGATTATATTATTTTAAATTATATGAAATATAATATACTAATTATAAAATAAACTTTTTGGGATATTATATTATAATATTATATTATTTTATAAAATATAATATAATATAATATACTAATTGTAAAATAAACGTCATTGTTCTGTACATTCATTATATTATATTATATTGTATTATATTATATTATAAAACTATTTTATATTATTATAAAACTATTTTATAATAAAATATTTATTATAATAAGCCCTATGTGCCATAATGTCTGTACCTGTAATATGATCAATCATTTAAAAGTTTGGGGTCAGTAAGATTTTTTTTTTTTTATTTATTACAGATTAAACTTATATTGTGTGTATATATATATATATATATATATATAATATTATTATTATTATTATTATTATTTATTAAAAAAAATATATATATATATAATTTTTTTTTTTTTTTTTTTTTTTTTTTANTAATTTTTTTTTTTTTTTTTTTTTTTTTTTTAAGTGTAGTTTCACAATGTTTTCTCATTTCTTATTATTATCCTAAAATGTGAAATTTTTGTGAAAACTGTAATACTTTTTTTCCAGAATTCTTTGATGGACAAAGGAAGAACATTTATTTTATATTTTTATATATGTGTGTGTCAAAAATGAATGACAAGTAAATGAAGTTTATGCATTTTTACAATTATTTTTCTTCTTGACTTGCATGAAACCCAAAGGGAAGTGAGAAAATCTCTTTATCCGAGATACATTTATCTTTTATGAGCTGTCTAATTATTAAATGTTGTGGAGGTTCAGGCGGGACAAAACATTCCAGATCTGTTAATGCCTCCCGGTCGTATTTCCTCTCCCTCTCTCCCTCTTTAATAATACTTTTCCTTATGAGCCCATAAAACGCCTTCTTTCGGCTTCATAGAGCCTCCCATCTTTTTATATAATTTTAACATCATTTTTATGTTTCACTTTTTTTAAAAAATGCAAGCTTTCTGCCTACTGAGTAATGTGAAATAACTTGAATGTGAAATGCTGACTTAACCCCTTCAAATATGTGAAATCTGTAACGTGCTATTTCCCAGCGATTCTGTCAGAGAAGGAAGAAATGAGTAAAAGAGGGGAAAACAAGTAATGAATTCAGTGAAAACAGCAGTCTAGTAAATACACCCTTTCTTTCTCTCTCTCTTTTTCTCTCTCTCTGTCAGCGTACAGGACTAAGTTAGGCATAAGCGAATAATTAGGTAATTGCCCTCCTGATTGAGCCCAATAGGAAACGTTTCAATTAGGCCAAAACTGCGCGAGGAGGAAGTAGGCTCTTACAAAGGGAAACATTTCTTGTCATGCAACTGTCAGCCCCCCAAGCCCACACCACAAGCGAGGATTTACTGGATACGAGAAGGAGGAAACGCTCAGAACGAGCGAGGCTCGCTTTTTAAAAAGCAAGGAAGAGAGAAGGGGAAAAAAAGGTTGCTAGCGAGGGCTAGAGGAAAGGAGAAAAAAGAGACAGCAACAAATGATTGCGGTAATTAGGGCTATATTTAAACAGGCCTCTTCTCTGATATGATTTGCTAGTGATCCCTTGTCCAGATAAGAGGAGGTCTTCTCAGCCCGCCGAGTCGCCTGTTACAAATTACAACCTTCCAGCCATGGAAGAGACATAGTTCCTGGAAAGAGAAGAAAGAGTAGGGGGAGCGAGAGGGCTTCTGCTATAGACTGAGAGAGAGAGAGAGAGAGAGAAAGATATGAGAGACACAGTGGCAAGAGAACACAGACGGAGGGCATCCTGCTGGACATTAGCAGATGTTAGCCTTATCATCTTGCCTCAACTCATCTCATTAGCATCATCTTTGCATCTATTTTACTGTTATTTTTATTAACTGATTTATTGTGATGTTTTAAAGACGCAGCAAATAATTTTGGACAACTGGTGGCACTAATTGAAATTGTTGAAATAATTTTCTCTAAACAAGTTTAGAAAGTTCTCTGAACAAGTCAAACATTCCGCTGTCTGCTGTTAGTCAGTAAGACAAGTAGTTCCATCCCAAAATAACAACATTGGGTGAGCTAATATGTCTGTATCGGGCAGCTGAAACTGTTTAGTTTCAGAAATTAAAGGTGCCTTTATAAGTATAGAAAATTAAAATAAAAAATATAGGTGCACTAAGTTAGTTAGCTATTTATTTAATTTAATTTAATTTAATTTTTTATTTACTGTTTAGGACCCTTTAAAAAGAAAAAAATAATTAATTAAAAATCATAATAATTATTATTATTACAGATTAACATAACAATTTCATTAGTTTCATTATATTTTAAAATTGCTATAATTGCAAAGTTGAGTTAGCATCATTTCTTCAGTCTTTGGTGTTGTATGAAATAAATAAAATAAAAAAATGTATATATATAGAAACTCAAGGTGCCTTTATAGGTGCACTCAGTTAGTTAGCTAATTATTTTATTTTATTTTATTATTATTTTTTTATTTAATTTTTCAAAGTTCCCTTTAAAAAGAAAACTATTTGTCTATAATGTCTTTACCTAAAATACAATATCACTATCTTTCAAAAAAAAAAAAAAACTAAATTATTACAAATTATATTTTAAAGTCTTTGGTGTCACATGAAATTAAAGATTCCTTTATAGGTATAGAAATTTAAATAAAAACAATTATAATAATTTTGTAATAATAATTATTTTAAAAAATATTATATTATATTATATTACATATAACTATTTGAATTTATAATAAAAAATTTATTGTAATTAACGCTAGGTGCCAATTTGTCCATAATGTCTTTGCCATAAAATATGATCATTATCATTTAAATAAATAAATAAATACATACATACATACATACATACATACATACATACATACATACATACAATACAATACAATACAATACAATACAATACAGTACAATACAATTATTATAGATTAAAAGATTTCTTCTTCTTCTTATATTTAACCTATTTAAATATAATGTAAAGCCAAAAAAAACTATTCAGATTTGCATTACAGTCAGATCTATCAAACAGTGTGACTGCATTTAGTATCCAGTTAATGATATCGGTAGTATGGAGATCATAGTGACACACAGCACACAAATGGCACTGTTTTCTGTTGACTCCTGTCATAAAGTTATTGATGGTGAGAACTACCTGTCCTGATGTGTAAATAAACGAGACCTCATACAGTGGCTCAGACTGTACCCGCAGCAGAGGAATGCGCCTGTGCTCAATGATGTTTGCATAGGCTTGAATCCTTCAGGGGGGGGAAGCCAGTCAGACTGTGTGCTCACTGCAGTCTCTCTCTCTGAAATATTAACTCACACAGAGCATATATTTGACAGCCATGTTCCACAAATAATTGTTTACGAGCCGCCATAGGCACGCCAGCGGTTTATCGGGGTGTTAATTGATCTTGTATGGATGTTTATATGAATAAAAACTGACGGTAATAAATGTATGAGAAGTTGGGTAGTGTTCTGGGGTGTGTGCACTCTTGTGTTTTTTGTATATGTAAACAGACGCTGCCCTGCAGGCATGTCCCACAGGGCCACAGTGTGGTTAACAGAGTAAACTGTGGTCAATGTTAATACATTTCCTGTGTCTGACGGACTTACCTGAACGCTTCACACAAGCCGATTAAACAGGGTTTCAGTCTGAATTTCTCATTTTATTAGTCACTCATTCCGTCTCCTTCTTGTTCTCTTTTGAAATCGCTCTTTCTTACTTTTTCTTAATTTGAACGTGTGCAGCGGTCTGTCAATTGTGGGTGACCGTGGTGTTCATGTGGTCAGACCTGGCACTTCTCTGTTCATTGCTGGGCTCCCAAAGCGAGCCGTATTGGGCACACACATCCGCCTCTCTCGCGTTCATTCATTTGTTTTGGGCTTCACGTGACAGCTGTGATGAATGAGAGCCCTGCAGTCACATGCAGACCTGAATTGTTCTGCTGCCTCTTGCTCAGGTGGATTCTGTGGACTTATAACCAGCTTGTACTTGCTTTATCATATAAACCTATGGATTTAAAGAGTTAGTTTAGACAAAATTTTTCAAGGGGCACAGAAGGAGATGTTTTTAAGCGTGTGTACTCTACTCTTGAAAAGTGAATGGGGACGGAGGCCGTTGAGCTCGGAAAACTTCACCAAAGTACCACAGAAGCGGCGTACAAGTATCTTATGACAGCTTTGTGTGAGGAATAAACTGAAATTTACAGTAGTACCTCAAAATGTTAAATTCTGTGATTATTTACTCCCTCTTGACGCTTTCTTTCATGAAACGGTAAAGATTTTTTAAATTAAAGTGAATGAAAACAAAAGCACTCCATACGACTTCTGAAGCCATTTAATGCTTTACATGAGAAACAGTCCGGAATATATTAGCATTATCTGCCCTCATTCACATACATTGCATGGAATGTAGTGCACTGGTTCACATATATACATATACTACTTACAGTGCCATGCGAGAGGGAACCCCTGGCAGAATCTGTGAAAATGTGAATAATTTGAACAAAATATGAGAGATCATACAAAATGTGTGTTGTTTTTTTTTTAGTACTGTCCTGAGTAAGATATTTTATATAAAAGATGTTTACATGTAGTCCACAAGACAAAAAAAAATACCTGAAATTATTAAAATAACCCCCTTCAAAAGTTTGGGAACCCTTGATTCTTAATACTGTGTGTGGTGACCTGGATGTTTTTTTGTTTTGTTTTGTTTTTTTGGTGATGGTTGTTCATGAGTCCCTTGTTTGTTCTGAACAGTTAAACTGAGCACTGTTCTTTAGGCAAATCCTCCAGGTCTTGCAGATTCTTCAGTTTTCCAGAATCTTTTGCATATTTGAACTCTCTTGCATATTTTGAGATCCCTCTTTTCACACAAGAACAATTGAGGGATTCAAATACAACTTTTAAAAAAGGTTCAAACATTCACTGATGCTCCAGAAGGAAACACGATGCATTAAGAGCCGGGGGTGAAAACTTTTTAAACAGGATGAAGATCTCCAGATTTTTCTTATTTTGTTAAATATTGTTTGTTTGTTTTTAGTACTGCCCTTCGGAAGCAACAGAACTTGCATGTTTCCCCGAAGATAAATTAAGTACAATTTATCCTGGTTCTTCAGATTCAAGCAGTTCAAACTGGTTCTTCCAGTTCTACAGAACTGGTACTAACTGCTGTTCCACAACCAAAAAACACATTTAAAAAGCATTTAAGAAACCCACAATTATATTTAAAATATCAGTAATATATTTAAAATCATCATTTATTGGGTATTTGAAATTTTCAACATGTCATTGTTTCGGTAGTGACAAAAGGGATTACATAATCCTTTTTTTGAAGAAAATAAAACAAAACTTTAGCACAGTTTTGCCCTTTTTTTTGCATTTTAGTATGATTTATAGTGTTTTGTTTGAAAATTCTGTAATGTGATGTGGTCGCTACCAAAACATTATTGTCACTACCGGAAATGTGCTGTCACTACCGAAGCATGGGATGTTTTGTCAAAAATAAAGCATACTGAATTATCAAGATGTTATGAAAGTGTTTGGTTCAATGTATATTCAGACTAATGAATCCTTAAGTTTGAAATCAGTATGATCAACGTTTTGCCTTTTACAAAGAAATTTTGTATTCAAAATACAACAAATCTCATAAATTACACTTGAACTATTGTTAAAATGTAATTGTTATTGATTTACCTCTGACAAAATGTTAATAAAATAGCAATAAATATATATTTACAGTGTAGATGTAAGGAAAATCTTAATAGGTCAATCTAACCCTTCTAATTAAATTATTATTAATGTGTTTCGGTAGTGACAAATTTGGGGAGAGGACAAATATTCCAAAACTTTCTGAAAATACAATATGTGAATTAACTGCACAATTACTAGAAATATGTAACCTGGAAATTATACAGTTTTCATACATATAAATTTTTTACAAATTTTAGGATTTTAGGATGTTTCCAACTCTGACTCATAAAGACAGACACTTGTCTTGTTTCTGAATGAATCAGCCGTTTGAAAGAATCAGTTGAATGAATGACTAAATGACTCACTCATTACAAAAGTCAGTTGTTTTGTTTTCATATTTAAAAGTATCATTGCATTTTCCCTATTGCATTCTGCCTAAAATGAAAAATAGAAAATATGATTTTGGAATGGCGTAAGTTAGTGAATAGTGACAATAATACAAATGATGACATTGCATTATGGCAAACAGCCTCTGTTCCCTGCTGTCAAGTCAAAGATAGTGCCGTGACGCTGATGTCCTCGAGTCCACACACGTACACTGCCACAACTTCTGCATTTTCCAACCCCAACATTTACATGCTCCTGGGCATTTGTCATCGTAAGCGTACGCTGTCGTCAGGGTGGGGGAGGGAGCGAAGGGCAGCGAGCTCATTACCGGGATGGGAGAGGAGCAGCGCTGGTAATGTTTTAACCCCAAAATGAGTTCCATTCCTGAGGAGTCCCGTGTGGAGTCAGGGATGTAATGCTCATATGGAGCAGTTTATGAGGATTAAGAGCTTTTATTTAGTCTAGAGGGCCAGGCCTGCTTTCAGCGTCTCTCTCTTCTCTTTCCATTTCTCTGACTGTAAGCTCGGGCTGTGGGTATTGGGTGGCTGAGCTTGGGGGCAAAGACTCTAATTCTAGTCATCCATGCGCAACACGCTCCCCTTCATGTAACACGTCACACTAGTAATAGGCACAAATCTATCTGACATTTAAAAATAGGTTTAACAAATTATAGCATCCATCAGCTGGGTAAAAATGATAATATAAAATGATGTGCTATACACAAATACATACACACACGCAAGCAGTCTGGCTTCTACGAAGCCCCACACATGACACGTTGGGAAAAAATTACATATCGTGGCCATGAATTAAGAACTTGTTTCCATGATTTGTTAATTCATGGCCTAATTTACTAATTTGTTCCCTGGATTTAGTAAATTGTGGCCATGTTGCTCTAATTCATACCCTCATTTTAATTGAACTAAAACGAGGGAACAAATTAGTAAATCATGGTCACGATTAAACTAAAACAAGGGAATGATTTATAAATCATGACCATGCTTTATTAAATAACAAGGGAACAAATTAGTAAATTGTGACCTCTATTTAAAGGGATAGTTCACCCAGAAATGAAAATTCTGTCATTAATTACTCACTCCTATGTTTTTCCAAACCCGTAAGACCTTCGTTCATCTTCAGAAGACAAATTAAGATATTTTCATTGAAATTTGAGAGCTTTCTGACCCTGCATTGACAGTGATGCAACTACCACGTTCAAAGCTAGTAAGGACATTGTTAAATTAGTCCATGTGACATTAATGGTTCAACTGTAATGTTATGAAGCTACAAGAATACTTTTTGTGCGAAAAGACGACAAAAACAGTTTCATCTTGTCTGTGTCAGTGTTCAACGCACATTCACGACAGTACCCACGTCGCATGCTTGTATACGTATTCTTGTATTTTCGTAACGTTACGGCTGAACCACTGATGTTACATGGACTGTTTTAACGATGTCCTTACTACCTTTCTGGGCCTTGAATATGTCAGTTTGCGTAGCTGTCTCTAGCTGTCTGGGTCAGAAAACTCTTGGATTTCAACAAAAATATCTTAATTTGTGTTCCGAAGATGAACGAAAGTCTTATGGATTTGAAACAACGAACGAGGGTTAGTAATTAATGACAGAAGTTTTATTTTTGGATGATCTATCCCTTTAAATAAAACAAGGAAATAAATTCTAATTCATAGCCAGCATATATTTTGCCCTGCATGTCATGTGCAAGGCTCAGTAAGGGTCAGTTTATTAAAGAATCCCGAAAATAGGAAATATTTTAAAATGATGTAGCATATTATTAAATGTTAAAATGATTTCTGAAGGATTGTGTGATACTGAAGACGGGTGCAATAATGCTGAAAATAAATTATGATTTATAATAATTTAGTATTTAAATTGCATTTTAAATTATATTACAATAGAAACAAACATTTGCTGTTATTTTTTATCAAATAAATGCATCCTTAATGAGCATAAGTGACTTATTTCAAAAACATTCAAAAAATCTGGTAGGCTCCAGACTTTTGAACAGTGTTAAATATCTGTGTATTATCATTGTATTATTAAATAGAAAAACCTGAATTATTAGCATTTTTTTAATTGATAATGAAACATTTTTTTGTAAACATTTTATATATATATATATATATATATATATATATATATATAAATTATGCATTTTACAAAATACATAAACAATTTTTCAACATTAATCTTTGTTAATATTAATTTCAGCATTTACTAATGCATTATTAAAATCACAAGTTGTATTGCATTAGTTAATGCACTGTGAACTAACACGAACAAACAATGAACGACTGTATTTTCATTAACTAACATTAACAAAGATTAATAAATGGTGTAATAAATGCATTGTTCATTGTTTGTTCATGTTAGTTAATACATTAACTAATGTTAAAAAATTAGTTAATTTCGAAGGAAACTTCAGGTTCCTTGGTTAACATTAGTTAACTACATTAGTTAAGGTTAATTTCAGCATTTACTAATGCATTATTAAAATCACAAGTTGTTTTTGTTAACATTAGTTAATGCTCTGTGCACTAACATGAATACACAATAAATGACTGTGTTTTTATTAACTAACATTAACAAAGATTAATAAACAGTGTAATAAATGTATTGTTCATTGTCCGTTCATGTTATTTAATACATTACTTAGTACTAACAAATGACACCTTATTGTGTTACCACTTCTTTGTAACTTTCTATTCATATACATAAAATTATATATATATATATATATATATATATATATATATATATATTATAAATATGTTATTATATTGGTTAATTTAAAGTTTTATTTGTATTTAACCAGAATATTCCTGTTAAGTTTTACTAAATTGAAAAGATTAAGCTAATTCAAATGACCCCGATCTTTAATTCATCAACCTTTTACTGCCTGCTAGTGTTTCATATGTTCTATAGTGTTAAATGTCTGACAGGATTATGTGTTTACTGCACCTTACTGTGATTTCACTACATCCAGTGCCGTTTACTGCGTGTGGATTTTATGTTCTCCCCTGGTAGTGGACTCTCAAGTGTAATGGCACACAGGCAAAACTTGTGATGACGATAACTTCTGACGATTTTCTCTGTGCATTTACACATTTACAGCTGAAAACTGATTATGCATTCCAATACAAATTCCACGTTTGTTCAAATAATCTGCATTGTAGCATTTCTCTGGTAGATTAATATCTCTGTTTCTTTTGTTATTTTATTGAGTTAATTTTTTTTGTTTGTGGGGGTCTGTTTCCTCATTTGCATGTGTGCTTGCGTGTCTGAGCTTGCTGTATGTGTGTGGCTTTCCCCTCCTTCTCTCTCCCAAAAGGAAAAGTTTCATGTTCGCTCACTAACTCGTCCCTGTAGAGGGTCAATTGCAACCAGTTGGCCACCAGTCTGGTCCAAAATAAACATTTGGAGAGAGGAGACTATATAGGCAGGTACCAGGGGCCTCTCTCTCTCTCTCTCTCTCTCTCTCTCTCTCTCTTTCTCTCTCACAGGCTTTTTCAGCTGTGTTTCCTTGGGAAACTCTCTCTCTGTGTATGTATATATGTATATGTGACTCAGTGCTATTCTAGATGGCATTATATAGCACTCTGCAACCTTTGATATGTCTATCATTTCATTTGCACAAAGAAAACAAAAGCTTTCCCCCTTTAATCATCTTGTGAAATGTGCTTTTTATTTCTCGGGCTCTCCCGTGTCTGACGCATTCATTATAGACGTAAAGCTTTAGGCTGTCGCATGGGTCCACGTCATGTATGTGCTGCTTGATGTGGGCAGGTGTGTGTGATTCATGGGTACAGTGTGGCGCTTTGAGGCTGATGGCCAGCGACTGGTTTAACTGGGACGGGGGCGCGGCGAGCGCGGCTCAATTTAGGCCACATTAATCACACTGCCATTTCCTCACATCAGCCCGTGTGTCTGTTTGGCCGGCGAGCGCTTTTAGCATAATGAGCTCAGGTGACCGAGCAGAGAGGGCCGCTCTGTTCTCCCCTTCTCTTGGGGACCGGCCAGCTGCCCACTGCCACTTTACTGAGGCATTTCACAACATAGAAAATCATAATTTTCTGTGAACATACAGACAGCAAAGCATAGATGTTTCATAGTTTTGCAGGCTACAAGAACAGTATAAAAGTTTGTGTGCTTTGTTGTCATGTATGTATGTATGTATGTATGTATTTAGTGGCAACTTTTTTTTTTTTTTGTTATGTTATGTTATTTTTATTATGATTTTAAATGAAATCCTGAGACTCTCATATGGTGCACTGAATCATAATTAGCAATATGCTAATAACATAATTTGAATCGTAATCACAGTCATATTTATTTATTTATTTAGTGCCCATTTCTTTATTTCTATAATTTTAAATGAGATCCTGAAGCTCTCCTATGGTGCAATGAGTCATAGTTATTAATGTGATAACAGCATAATTTTAATCATAATAATTGTAATCTAATTAATTAATTAATTAAGTTGTTTATTTATTTATTTATGATTTTAAATGAAATCCTGAAGCTCCCATATGATGCAGTGCATATTTTTATTTATGTTTGTTTGTTTGTTTGTTTTGTGGCAACTTCTGATTTTTGTTTTTATTATGATTTTAAATGTAATCCTAAAGCTCTCATATGGTGCAATAAATCATAATTACCAATATGATAATAACAAATTTAATTATAATCATAGTCATTTCCTTTATTTATTTAATTATTTATTTCAACTTCTGTTTTATGTTATGCTGTTTTTATTATGATTTAAAATAAAATCCAGAAGCTCTCATATGGTGCAATGAATCAGTTATCAATATGATAATAATACAATTTGAAACATAATCATAGTCATCAAATGTATTTATTTTTTTAGTGGCAAATTCTTTGTCATGTTATTTTTATTATGGTTTTAAATGGAATCGTGAAGCTCTCATATGGTGCAATGAATCATAATTATCAGTATGATAATATTATAATTTCAATAATCGTAGCCATAAAATTATTTATTTATTTATTTAGTGGAAACTTCTTTTCTCTTATTTTATTATCATTTTAAATGAAATCGTAAACCTCTCATATTGTGCAATGAACCATAATTATCAATATGATAATAACATACTTTGAATCATAATCATAGTCATCGTTATTATTATTTTATTTGTGGCAAATTCTTTTTTATGTTATGTTATTTTTTTTAATTTTAAATGAAATCCTGAAGCTCTCATATTATGCAATGAATCATGATTATCGATATGATAACATAATTTGAATCATAATCGTAGTCATCAAATTATTTAATTAAATTAATTTATTGATTTATTTATTTATTGTTTGTGTTTAATTTTAATCTTGTGGTGCAATGAATCATAATTGTCAGTATGATAATATCATAATTGGAATCAGATTAATTTATTTTGAATAAAATCCTGAAGCTCTCATATTGTGCAGTGAATCATAATTATCAATATGATATCATTATTTGAATCACCAAATTTAAGTTGATTAATATACTTCATATTAAATGAATTTAATTCTTTATTATGCAATTTATATAGGAAATTAAGTTTAATTTAATTAAGTTTCTTGATTATATAATTCATATAGAAGTCAGGGGGCTGATTGTAATCAATATTATATTTAAATTGCATATGATTTGTATATTATTTATTTAAATATTTATTTAATAAATGTATTTATAATCCTTATTTTCTATATTATTAAATTAAATTAATGTTTTAAAATGACGGCCCTAGTTGTAACCTCATTTTTTTTGTCATGTACTTTAGACTAAACCCTGAAAATTACCACATTCTTGTTCAAAATCTGGTAACACTTTATTTTAAGGTGTCTTAGTTACACGTTACATTATGCATATTAATAATTATGCATAATTACATTTAAGCAACCCTGAACCAAACACTAATCCTAACTATTACTCTGTAATAAGGACATCTTAAAATATAGTGTAACCCAAAATCTTATTAAAATATTTTCTGTTAATTGTGTTTAGCAATACTGAACACTATGAACACTAACTGTATTATATTTATTACTATATTAATACTTCGAGTCAAACTAGACTATAAGTACAACATTAACATTTCTTACGGTCAAAAACACACATTGTAAAATGCATTTAAAAAAAAAAAAAAAACTTTAATAACAAACAGAAATAAATTTTAAGCCGGATATTGTCAATAATCTGATAACAAAGAAGCTTAGTGATCAAAATATGCTACATATACAAACAGACAACATGAGTTTACAAAAAAGCCAGTCATGTTTTTTATGGTTCTGATTTATTTACTTTCACTTTCCTTCCCTGAGGATTTTTCCTTGTTGCTTGGTTGAAGCACTAATTCTTTGCTTGTACTTTCTTGCTCTGGACTTGACATCTTTATTCTGTCTTGTGGAGAAAGACAGATTTATTTGAGAATTGCTATTATATTGGGCAAGGCATAATATATGTGAAATGGCTCAAAATGTCCAAAAATTAAATTAGGTTAGTGTTAAAATCTGGTTTTAAAAGAATATTTTAAAAGACAGCTCTGCGGCCTAATTGAAATCAGCTCGGAATAGTAGGCGCTATGTTTAGTTTCACACAAATGAGGCTGCGAGGAATAGACATACAACCTGTTTCTCATTTTAATTAGTGTAAAATTAAATAAATATTGGTATTGATCAAGAAAAAAAAAATGATGGCATAAAAACAAACAACAAGAAGCTGTTCAATAAATAAAGCGGTTTAAAAGTAAAACTCACATCATGACCTTCAGAGTTGTCATCTGGTTTTTGTAGCTGAGTAAGAACCATTTCATAACAAAAATGTCTTAAATATTTAGATTTTTAAAACACAAAATGTAGTGTCTTACCACTTGCTACTTCTGCTCAGAAACGTCAAACTTCTGTTTGGTCTGGCATGTTTTTCTCATCAAATTAGAATGAAAGAAAAACACTTTTAATATATTTACAAATTCATAATTTCAAATGGTATACAGTTTAAACTATTAAAACTTACTACAATGCTATTTAAAGATAAATAGTACATTAAAATAAAATCATGTCTCACGCAGAGATTGTTAAAGTATTTAGATCATTTACATTGCAACAATTAAAAGGCATGTGCGCTATTAGATGTCTGTGTGTAAATTGTGTTATACGCGTGTGTTTAAGAGCTCCTGTCGACAGTAGAAAGAGAGACACAGCGTAGTGTGTGTGTGGAAGGCGTTCTGTAGCTTGTCGTACAGGTGCTTATAATTTGCAGTGATTAATCATTGTTGTGTTTGGGGGTGACATGTTGTTTAATGCATCTGTCTGTCTTCCTCTCTCCATCCCAGACCAGCAGGCCACGGCATGCTGGGTGTCACTGAGGGGTTACTATGCAGTAACACACCAGCACACTCTGATTTGCATCGTAATAGACACGCCGCTCGTTGTACGGCATTAGAAGAGTAGGCCGGATTCCAGTTTAATGTATGCTTTCTCAAAGCCTTTATACAAATAATGTATCTGTGTGTCTGTGCGTGTGTGTGTGTTTGCTTTGGGTACGGGGCAGGCAGCCTGGTCAGTGCAGGCTGTAAATCAGCTGCTCTCTGATGGAATTCTGACAGACAGGAAGCTAATCTGTCCCTCGTGTGTCATTACGGCCAACCTCCCAGATTGCCACATATCCTGCTGCTACGCTCATCTTCTGCACACACACACATTCGGCCCGGCTGCCAGAGACAGTAACAAACACACATGTTGAACATAAAGTGGCTTTGGCTGTGTCAAGAGTTCATTGTCCACATCTGCCAGAGGCAGAGAAAGAGCTCAAGCAGACATTCACTCTCTCTCTCTGCCTCCAAATTCACCATCCCTCATTTATTGTTGGTGTTAACAAGCTATTCGTTATAGATGTGTTACGTTCAACGTATTGCTGGTCTTCCTGCGTAAAAGGATAGGTTACCCAAAAATCATTATTTTCTCCACCCCATGTCATTTCTAACCTATACGACTGACTGATTTGTCTAAAATCGGAGATGTTTTGAAGAACGTTGATGCTGCTGCTTATGACTAAATTAAACTTGAGTGCTATATGTCAAACCTCTGAAGTCATGCGGCTTTGTTTGAAAAACAAAATCCTTTAAAATCAATGTGTATAAATATATAAAAGTGCGACTGAGATTTGAGAGCAAACTTACATTTCTAGTTTGTTCCTCACACATAGCTATCATTTGGCTTCAGAAGACTTGGGGAACAGCCCGCAATTAATATAGACCACTTCTGTGGTGCTTTTTAGTGCTTATTGGAGCTTGCCATTATTTAAAATATTAAATATTTTTTATTATTTTATAAATCATATACTCCTGTTAAACTGTTAGTAAAGCGTTAGTAAGGACAGTACCTTGTTTTGTGTTGTGTTGTGTTGTGTTTTTTTTTTGTTTTGTTTTTTTGTTTAACATTTTAACAGGAGTATAAATTATGTACTTGTAAATTATGGTAGTAAGTACAGTACCTTGTTTTATTTTTCGTTTGCTTTTTTTTGTTTTTTTTTGTTCAGTTTTTTGTTTTTGTTTAGTTTTCTTTCTTTTTTTATCTGGAGTGTAAATTATGTAGGACCTTGTTTTGTTTTGTTCTATTTTT
>JAHKKF010524449.1:0-19202 GCA_019740295.1 Labeo calbasu | reverse complement strand
TAAAAGTTAATAGAGGTGCAACAGCACGTTCATATATATGTTTTCGATGCAGAGTGCGAATGCCTGTGCATTTATTTGTGTTGTTAACTCAATGGGAGCGAAATGAAAATGTCTGAACCCGAAGTTGACTCTGTCCCCTCTTCCCCCTCCGCTCCGCAGCGCACCACGCCCACTTTTGCAGCTTTTTTTTAAAACCATGGTGAGAACTAACCAGTGCTGAAACAGGGGAGTTTCATGACCCTTTAAGTTTCATTTTTATCAAATTATGTATTTTCCATTCATTTTCTGAAATCCTTTTTTAATGCTGTCATTAAATTTCAAAAACACCTGTAATTAATTTATTTTATATATATATATATATATATATATATATATATATATTTTTTTTTTTTTTTGAAATACTGTGTTGTACATTTACACTTTCTGGTAAATAATTTCTCTTGTAAATATTCTTTAAAAATAATGTTTTAATAATATATTTATTATTAGTAGTAGTGCTATCATTACATTAAGTCATATATTTCTGTCACAGCTTTTTCAAGTTAAACCAAACTTTTATTTTGACGAGTTGCTGTGAAGACCTTTAAGTTTGATATATTTTAAGATGATAATTTTCTCAAAAGGAACAGTAAAGTGCTCATAAAGTGACTCTTTTAGAGCATTTCTAGTGTTCATGTACTGATATTCAGGTGCTAAGTTGCTCTTTTTCTATTTCTGTTTTTATCCAGCTTTTCTATATATTTTCCTTTTCTTAACACCAGTGGATTTCAACCAGGTTGATTCTGCATCTTATCTCTCATATTTCGTTTGCACTTGTAATCAAGCTATTCCTTTAATTTGCTTTGTGATTCTGTTTAGTTTTACTGGATGTTGCTTAATTCTTAATGGACTTTTAAATTACATCTGATTGATTTTTCACCTTCTAATTCACTCTTAAGAAAACGTTAGTAGTCCAGGGTAGAAAAACCAATTAGTGCAGGCTCCCTCACACGCTAATTGAGAATGTGTAATCAATTTAGCGTTCCACTTGTCTCTATCTCATGTTATCTTTCCATTCGCCTCTCATTGTTTATTTAAATGGATCAGGTTTTGCATACAAGGACTTTGAATTATAAGCCAGAAGATCCTTATAAAGCCTTTATTCATGGTTTTGTGGCTTGTTGTGTGAAACTCTTCCGTTACTGTGCGAGCGGTAGAGTCCTGCTGAGTTTCATCTGTCACCACTGGTGCAAATGTTGGTTTGTCTGCCATTCCACGTGACTAGGCTGTCTTGCTCTGTCCGTCCTCTGCATCTCTGTGTCCAGCCCCACAATCACAACTCTGACAGCAAACAAGAAGTGATTCGACACTGATGTCTTAATACAGGCTGCTAGTTTGAAGGTCTTGCTTATAGAACATGGCTGAAGCAGAGATGCTTTCCAGAGCACTTGATCAGCATTTAACCATAGTATGTACAGACAGTTTGAGGAGAAAGGAGTTCTGTTCATTAAGGTAAAAGCCAGTTTGTCCACATCCAGCCATACAGAATTCAACATATTTCTTTTTTGGACCTAACAAATGCAGTACAAATCAAAAATTTGGGGTCGGTAAGATTTATTTATAGTTTTATGTTTTTTTTTTCCCAGAAAGAAATCGCTTATACTCACCAAGGCTGTATTTATTTTATCAAAAGTACAGTAAAAATATTTTAATATATTTTAAAATGTAAATCACTGCTGTGATGACAAAGCTGAATTTCAGAAAAAAAGCTGGCGTTACTGAAGTCTTCAGCCATCACATGATCCTTCAGAAATCATTCTAATATGCTCATTTGATGCACAAGAAACATTTATTATTATTATCAGTGTTTAAAACAGTTATGCTGCTTGCTGATTTATTTATTATTTCTTTGGTGGAATTTTTAGAATTCTTTTATTCTTGCTGATAAATAAACAAATAAAATAAATTAGTGCTGTCAAATCGATTAATCGTGATTAATCGCATCCAGAATAAAAGTTTGTTTACATAATATGCATGTGTGTACTGTGTATATTTATATGCATGCATAAATATACACATGTATACATTTAAGAAATATTTGCATGTATATATATTAATGTTTAGCTATGTTTTATAAATAAATATAAAATAGTGCTGTCAAAAGATTACTCGTGATTAATCGCATCTAAAATAAAAGTTTTCATAGTTGTTTATATAACGTGTATGCACTGTGTATATTAATTATGTATATATAAATACACACACATACAGTATATATTTTGAAAATATTTACATGTATATATTTATATTCATATTAGTTATATTATATATAAATATATTTAATATATAAACATAACATATTTATACATTATATAGTATGTACTTGCATGTGTGTGAATTTATACATAAATAATAAATATACACAGTACACACACATATGTAAACAACAAACTTATTTTGGATGCGATTAATCGTGATTGATCGTTTGACAGCAGTAATATAAAGATATATTACATATATTTCAAAAATATATACATTTATGTCTGTGTATTTATATATACATATAAATATACACAGTACACACCCGAACACATATTATGTAAACACAAACTTTTATTTTAGATGCGATTTAATCGCAATTAATCAATTTGACAGCACTAAAATAAATGAAACTTACTAAGCCCAAACTTTTGAGCAGTAGTATAAATATTACTCGTTGTATGTATTATTATTTATTTACTGTGTGTAAATAATTAATAATACATTATTTGATGATCCCCTTATGAGGGACTGTCTTCGTAAATTTTCACGTATAAAGACCCATTTATACTATGTAAGGCTTGTTATTTGCAAAATTAAATAACTGGCTTGTATACTAGTACAGTACTAAAGCCAAAGCAAAAAATTAAAACATTATCTGAAAAATAATGACTTTAGGTTTATCTAACCACTGTTAGTGTAATGTTAGATTTAACCGTAAGACAAAAATGTTCAATTTATTTGTGTAGCGCTTTTCACAATTAATATTTCTTAATAATAATGATTTTACTGTTTTACAGCTCTATAAATGTATAATATAACATTTATTGTCAATCCTACAGACCCCTATAACCCTCTTGTTTGCAGAATGACTTGTGAGCGTAAAAATGAAATGGGCTATTTATATTCACAAGTGCACTGACATACAGCTCCATCTTGTATACCTCACTTGTTACCTTGGTTTTTGTGGTTTAATGATTGTTGGTTAGTGGGAGGGAAAAATGAGTGTCCTTTTAGACTTTTATTTTTATATTTTATGCTAATGTTTCTTTTTTCATTCATGCTTTTTATTCCAGATTGTCTATGTGTTTTAGTCTTATTATTTATGTTTACTCGTCATTCAGAGGCGCATCTGTTCCAGACACCCACACCACTCAAGTGAAAAGTGATGTTTAACAGCAAACACGGAGAGGTTTATTCCAATTGATTTCAAAACTATTCTTAGTGCTGTCGTGACAGTTATGGCCCTGAGTGAACCCAAGACAACTTCACCATCTCTTTGTTTTGGTTTCTGTCATTCACAAGTTTAACAAGTCCTGAAGTGATTTTTTGGAAGGATTTGATGAGAGCTCTTTAAAGATGAAAGCTGTTTCACATATCGCATGTGCTCTGCTGTGCTACACACTTTAGACAGCTTGATCTATAAAGCAGTAATTGCCCAGACTGGGCTGAATCATAGTGGGAATACAGGGATCTATCAGGAGACATTGACTTTCTTGGCACAAATCTCACCTGTCGATGGGGAATAAATAGACTTTTATTTCTATGGCTGTACGGGAAGTCTTGGACAGGTATCAAATCATCATGACCTGTTTGATGTAAGCTTGTTTCGGTAAGTATAGACGTTTCTAAATGATGTATCATTATACTTAATGAATAGATTTGGGCCAATGCTTAGTGGGTAACTATTGATGCATGGGAGATGTAGTGCCCACATGGGTGTCACAGGATCGAGTTTGACCTGTTTCTTGATTCCATTTCCGCTTTTTCTGTTTTTACACTAAATGTGACATGAAAATACAACATATACAGTTGAGGTCAAAAGTTTACATACACCTTGCAGAATCTGCAAAACGTTAATTATTTTATCAAAATAAGAGGGATCATACAAAATGCATGAATAAGATATTTCACATTTGACATTTACATGTAGTCCACAAAAGAAAATAGTAGTTGAATTTATAAAAATTACCCTGTTCAAAAGTTTACATACGCTTGATTCTTAATACTGTGTTGTTACGTGAATGATCCACAGCTGTTTTTTTTTTTTGTTTAGTGATAGTTGTTCATGAGTTCATTGTTTGTCCTGAATGGGTAAACTGCCTGCTGTTCTTTAGAAAAATCCTTCAGGTCCCACAAATTCTTTGGTTTTTCAGCATTTTTGTGAATTTGAACCTTTTCCAGCAATGACTGTATGATTTTGAACTGAGGGACTGAAGGTTTAAATGCTCACTGATGCTCCAAAAGGAAAGACGATGCATTAAGAGCCAGGGCAGATTAAGAGCCTGATTGAAGATCAGGGTAATTTAACTTATTTTGTCTTCTGGGAAACATGTAAGTATCTTCTGTAGCTTTTATAGGGCAGTACTAAGTAAATATGATAGTTAGGCAAAATGAGAAAAATCTACACATCTTCATTCTGTTCAAAAGTTTACACCCCTGGCTCTTAATGCATGGTTTTTGCTTCTGGAGCATCAGTGAGCCTTTGAACCTTGTGTAATAGTTGCATATGAGTCCCTCAGTTGTCCTCAATGTGAGAAGATGAATCTCAAAATCATATAGTCATTGCTAGGAAGGGTTCAAATACACAAAAAAGCTGAAAAACCAAAGAATTTGTGGGACCTGAAGGATTTGTTGGCAGGACAAACAAGGGACTCATCACTAAAGAAAAAACACAGTTGTGGATCATTCAGGTAACAACACAGTATTAAGAATCAAGCAAATGTAAACTTTTGAACAGGGTCATTTTTATAATTACAACTATTATTTTCTCCTGTGGACTATATGTAATCATCCTATATGTGAAATATCTTATTTAGGTTAGTACTAAATAAAAAATAACATGCATTTTGTATGATCCTTATTATTTTGGTAAAATAATTAACATTTTGCAGATTTTGCAAGGTGTTTGTAAACTTTTGACCTCAACTGTATACCCTGTACTGCCTGTCTCCAAGATATCAGGTTGGTCTGATTTGATTGTTTTATAGTATGGATGCATTATACATCAGAAGATATTGTTTATTGGCCAATATTAGAGATTTTTTTCTTGCCAAAATTAGTTTTTTAACTCTAATGGTCAATAAAGTTAAAAGTCTTTAAAAATGAATTATTAAATAACACTGTTAAATGTGGTCTTTAAAAATCTCAAAATAAATATTTTGAATTAGATATTTTAGAATTTATAGAATTTTAATATCTGCCATTTATTAAATGGATTGTTTACTCAAAAATGAAATTCTGTCATTGATTACTCACCCTCATTCTGTTCCAAACCTGTAAGACCTTCCTTCATCTTCGGAACACAAATTAAGATATTTCTGATGAAGTCCGAGAGCTTTCTGATCCTGCGTAGGGAAAGGTAGTAAGGACATTGTTAAAATAGTCCTTACTAATAAAGTCGTTATTTTTGTTTTCTTTGTGCACAAAAAGTATTCTTGTAGCTTCATAACATTACGGTTGAATCACTGATGTAAAATTTACGATTTTAATGATGTCCTTACTACCTTTCTGGGTCTTGAACATGGCAGTTGCATTGCTGTCTCTGCAGGGTCAGAAGTAAGGTCCCTCATGAAGGTCCTGAACTTGGCTGTTGACTGTAATGCCAACAGTGTTGTTGTTCTGTAAAATGCACTTTTGTAAGAAAAGCCCCATCAGTTGTGCTCTCATGATTGCTTGCTCATATAAACCGGACACTTTTCATCCTGCTGAGGCGGTGAAGTTTCCCTTTCATTATCTCCTGATTGCTCCCCGTCTAGCTCAGGGTAAGTGGAGTCATGTGGACTCGTTGTGTTGGGTAACACTCGCCCCGCGGCCATCACAGAGGGAGTGGTTTCACATACAAAAGGGCAACAGGAAAAACGAAGCTTCGCCTCCGCGTAATTAAAACCGTTCATGCCGGAAGCGTACTTTCAATTATAACGGGCCTGCTTAATCTAGTGGCTAGTTATTTATTTATTTTTGTGATGGACAGAAATGAAGATATTCAACGTAATAAAGGAGCTCCGAGAGATGGATGATGCTGGAACTGCCAGGTGTTATTTATATACGGATGTCGGTTTCTCAGCTGTGCTTTCAAAATGATACAGGTGCCTTATCACAGAAGCATATGTTGTGTGTGTGTGTGTGTGTGTTATGTAAACATTTCAGGGTTATCAATGTGACTTTTTTTTAGGGCTGGGCGATATGTGCAAAAAAATTATCACGATAATTGTTTTCATATCAGTCGATATCGATAATTATCACGATAAATGTCAAATCTCTCCAAAGTGAAAGTTGTAGAAACCAGACCATTAATTTTCCTTAACACAATAAATATCTAAATAGAAAAAATAATTTCTGCATGTTCTAATGAGTTATATATATATATATATATATATTATTTCAAATCAAGAAACAGGTTTGGGTTGTCTGATAATGATGATGATAATAATAATAATAATAATAATAATATCACTTTTTTTGTCTCTTAGAAATGCACATTTGATAGCAGCTTGAGGATGCAGATTTATTATTAAATTTATTCTGACCATGTTTTTTTTTTAATTAAGCATTGGTCTCCCATAGTAGCAAACATTTTAACTCATGATAAACAGTTAAAACCACATGTAATGGAACCTCAATACCATGGTAAAAATATAACTACATGGTTTTATAGGTAGCCTATTTGTATGAAAAACGGTAGTCTAAAAACATTCAGTATAAAGGCACACATGCTATGGCTTAATCACAAATACATACATACTATAATTATATACCATTACTCCTGTAATAAAATTCTATGTGAATATCCCACATTGCTGCCGCAATACCATGGTGCAGTGAGTGTTACTACAGTAAATCCATGGTAAATGATGGCGATGTGTAGATTGAAAAACCTTCTGTCTCGTTGCACACAGCTTTAAACTAGTTTGAATCACAGAATCATTTGTGTTCATCGCTGAATTCAGTAGTTTCACACTGGATCTCACTGCGTTGTTTAGTGCTCGCGTGACGGAGTAAATGCATCTTCTCTAGTGAGCCGAGCTCGCGCAACGCGGCAGTTTGAACTTTAGTCCGAGCGGATAAACGGTCCGTGTGGCGCGATTCAAATGAGTCGTGCTGTTTCGTTCCGCTTTTGTATATTGAACATTTATCGAGCTCTTTATATCATTTTATCGAGGAAAGTGATATCCAGATAATTATCGTTATAAAATTATCCTACAGCCCTACTTTATTTTACATTACTACTACAGTAATATTGACTATAGAATAAATATATTCAGATCATTTAAGGGCAAAGTTTTGAACTGAAACTTATCAGACCGTACTCCATACTGTTTTTAATTTGCTTTTCTGTACTTGGCAGTACAATTTACAAGCCGTGATCATGTGAGCTGATATATCGGTTGCAAAGGATATTGAGGTCTTGGGTTAATTACCTGTTAAAGTGCAATATTACTTGTTTCCCCATGACACCTTCAGTAGCGCTAACAAAGACAGTCAAAGTTATCACAAAGACTTCCTGCTCAGAGCGCCGCTGGCTCTTTCATACCTTGCGTGCGTGTTAGCTATATACTCTTTGCTTTATTAATCATTAGTGCATCTTATAGGGGGTAATTAGATTCATTATTAGATTATACAACATGCATTAAAAGGTGTTTGAAATTCCTGCTTTTTTATATTGGACTGCTAAGTGCTTGTTGTCTGACTGAAAGTGTCGCTTAGAGCCGTGATGGAGAGCACAAGCTGTTACACTAATGATGTGTCTGGAAGGTAGTTATTACTGCAGTGCTAGTTGACTCAGTTGATGAACAGCAATCAGATGGTGTACTATAAGCAACTAAAAGCTTTAAACAAATCATAGTGACATGTTTAGAAATATATACAGTACAGTACATTAATGCTCAGTCTTGACGGTAAAGAAAACGTTAGAGATAGGTTTGTGCAGTTTGCATATTCTTATTTCTCGCATTGGTGCCACCATTGTTTTCACGGGGGCGACCGTGTGGAGTGGATTGTCTTTGTTTTTTCCTCTTGCACTCATTATCGCTCCTGGTTCAAGGAGATGTGCTCTCATTTGCATGTGCGCCCCTAAGGGCTGGAGTCTTTATGTGTATCAGGTGATTCATACTGCTTAGAGCAGGACTCTTTTACTGAGGATTAGAATACAACCAACCAATCAATTAACAATGAGAAAGAGAAATATGAAACTGCTAAACATCTTCAGCCCTTCAGTCCCTTCAGTCTTCTTGGGATGGGGTCTTGTGATCCAATAAAGAAATTATATTTGGCAAAAAGCCTACTTTGATTGCACTGTATTTTATGTATAATCATTTTCTGTTTACCTGTTTTAATTCATTTTAAATCAATTAATTCAAATAATTTTAAACATTTCTAAATTCCTTATTTTTTATTGTTGTAATTATAATTTTTTATGATTATTTTAATTTATTTTATGTAAAGCACTATACATTTCCTTGTGTATGAAATGTGCTATATAAATAAACTTGCCTTACCTTACTTTAAAAATATTTTTTAGAACTAAACTATTTTATAATTAAATTAAATTATTTTATAATTACATTAAAGTTTTATAATTACATTACATTACAATTACAATTACAATTACATTAAAGTCCTAACAAGCCACCAGTATCAAGCGAATCCATATATATTTCTTTTTTGATAACACTTAATTTGGTAACACCTAAATTATGTATAATTACATCAATAAATTGTGTTAAATTATACATACATAAATTGTATATAATTTTTTCATAAAGCAAGTCTATATATATACCTTTTTTTGGTAACACTTTATTTTACAGTAACACTTTATTTGGTAACACTTTTATTTTTCCTTGTTACATGTTATGTACATTATGTATAATTGCATCAATAAATTGTGTTAAACTATACATACCTAAATTGTATACAATATTTTTCATTAAGCAATAATACATATATAACTTGTATATAATGTTTATTGACAAAGCAAGTCCGTATGTATTTCTTTTTTTTTTTTTTGTAACACTATTTTACGGTAACACTTGGTATATTTGGTATCTGGTCATATTTGGTAACTCTGTTATTTTTCCTTGCTACATTTTGCATAAATTATTTATACTTACATTAATAAATTATGTAAAATTATACATACACAACTTGTTTATAATATTTTTCATAAAGCATGTCCATATATATTTCTCTTTTTTTATATGGTAACACTTTATTTTTCGGTAACACTTTATTTAGTAACAGTTTTATTTTTATTTTTTTACGTTACATAAATTGTGTATAATTACATTAAGCTGTGTTAAATTATAAATACAAAAATTGTATATAATGCTTTTCATAAAGAAAGTCCATATTTACGGTAAGTCCATATTTATTTGGTAACACTTTTATTTTTCCTTGTTACATGTTACATAAAAAATGTATACTTAGATCTTACATAAGTTATGTTCAATTATACATACATAAATTGTATATAATTATTTTCATAAAGCAAGTCCATTTATATTTCCTTTTTTTGTAACACTTTATGTTATGGTAACACTTTATTTAGTAACAGTTTAATTTTTTCCTTGTTACGTTAAATAAATTATATATTATTACATGACTAAATTACATGTAGCTAACCCTAAACCAATCCCTCATCCTAACCCTAACCGTATAGTAAGTACATGTAGTTACTGTGTAATTGCACTGTAACAAGGACACTAAAATAAAATGTAACCTGATATTTTCATTACATTTCATAAAAATGATTATTTAATCTAAAATGTTCAAAATGTTTAGCATTTTGGCACTTAAAAGGTTTGTCTCTTTATGTTTTATAACGGTTGTTTAAAATCTTATGACCATCAGGTTATTCTGTTAATGAATGGCATGTGTCTGTTAAGTTTACCTGTGCACATTTGTACATACATGTGTTTGGTTCCGCCTGTACCATGTTTTATTATGGCACTTATCTTTTCTATGGGCCTTAAACGGTGTTACTGTATCAAAACAAAGCTCTCAGCATGAAGAGGCAGTACAATTATGGAAGCACAGTTCTATCCTGAGGGCTCGGTAGAACATAACATCCTCCATATATATAAATATATATATCAAATCATTCACAGTGCGAAAGAATATTGCAGCCCTGTCTGATGTTGCTAGCATCTGCATTTTTATTACCATGCACTGCAAAGTATTTTCTGCACATGTATTCTGGTTCTATATGGGGAAACCTTAATGATGTTTTATGGCACATCATATCTAGTATTCATATATTCTTACTTTATGCATTTTAAATCTGTTCTCATTTGAATGTTTTCTGAAACGATACGCTTCTAGATATACGGTATGTTAATATATGACATCTAAAAATAAAACTAATGCATTGTGTACTATGCATAAATTGCATAGACATCACAGTGACAATGGTTTATTTACATCGAAATGCTATTGACCTCTTGTTTAAACATGCTAGAGCTGTTCTGTTTAAATAATAGTCCTAAATGTCTTAACTTTAGTTCACAATTTCACGCTTAGCGATTTTATTTGTGCAACAGCCTTGTCTGCTTGCTGTTTTGCATTGTTCTTTCAGATCATTACAGTGGCATTTGGTCTTATCCCTTAATGAGGCCGCTTCATTAAAAGCAGACTAATTGGTGTAAACTCCTGCCTAGTCCAGCTGCAAAGTTGTCATAAGGCTGATGTGTTTGATCAGTAAAGGTCTGACCTAAGTTTGATTCTAATGAGGTGGGACATTATTGAAGGTCTTTTGCAAAGGACAGTGTCATTCCCTTTTTAGCAATAATGAATAGAAATAATTAGTACTGAATGTATTAAAGAGCAAATAACTCGGTGTCGCTACTAATTTTTCAACCCATGCTTTGTTGTTCATACAGCTATTATGTTGGCTTAAATTATTATAATAGCAGAATCATGTTGGCCAACAGTTTAATAGAAACCTCTGTGGATGGAGGTGAAATGCATGCGAAATTTAGTTGTGTAGGATCACCTGATAAAATGCTGTAACATTTTTTGTTTCAAATGGACTTTTTAAAAGAATAGTTCATTCAGAACTGATTATTTATTATTTACTCATCCTGTCATTGAAATCCATATGATTTTCTTTCTTGCATGAAACATAAAAGGAGATATATTGTGATTTAAAGGAATATTTCACCCAAAAATTTAAATTACCACTTGATTTACACACCATCAAACCATTCTAGGTGTATATGACTTTCTTCTTTCAAACAAATACAATCAGAGATATATTAACCCTTTAAGTCCTAAGGGTAACATAGGTCATTTTTTACATATTTTGTTTATTTGACCGTAAAATTCTAACAGAATGTGCGATTTTCAAGTGCAAGGTGTCATTTTTTTTTTTTTTTTCAGAAAACAAATGGCTTTTAAAAAAGTACAGTGATTAACCGTTAGTGTTGTGTGGTTTAAAATAGACCAAAAAAATTTAAATAGACCAAATAAATAAATAAATAAATAAATAAATAAACAGGAATAAATTTTCTGATTGTTATTTAAAAAAAAGAGAGAAATCATGTTCGAAATAATCCAACAGTTCATACTTGAATATTCAACTGCTCCAAAGTCTCATCAAAAATCATCCCACTCGCCTATTGTTTGTTTCGTTTGTTATTTTACGCAATCTAAAACTCCTCGCTCCATCTCTCTGTTCAAATTCTTTCTTACCACTCTCCCAGAAATCTGCCGTCATTTGCCAACAGAGTGAAAGAAATTACCGCAATTGGCCATACATTGCCGAAAAGTGCATATTGTCTACTGTCAGAAGCAATTTGAATTATTTTGACAGGGCAAACGGTTGAAGAGTTATCGACACAGCCAGTTTAAAAGTTTTAAAAAATAAAATGTACTGGTTTCAAGCTTTATAATGGCAGTGAATGGCTGTTGAAATTTTGAAGCAAAATAAAGTGCATCCATCCATCATAAAAAGTACTCCACACAGCTCCGGGGGGTTAATAAAGGCATTCTGAAATGAAACGATGCGTTAGCGTAAGAAAAATATCTATATTTTACAAACCATATTATCTAGCTTTCGCTGTCGTACGTGCGTTCACAAGAGAATAGCGTTCTAGCGGATGACGTATTTTTCTTACACAAACACATCGCTTCACTTCAGAAGGCTTTTGTTAACCTCCCGAAGCCACAAAGAGTCCTTTCATGATTCACTGCCATTATAAAGCTCAGAAGAGCCAGGACATTTTTAATATTACTCTGATTGTAGTTGTCTGAAAGAATAAAGTCACATACGCCTAGGATGGCTTGAGGGTGAGTACATCATGGGGTAACTTTAATATTTGGGTGAACTATCCCTTTAAAGGAGAATGTTGTTTATTATTGTCTTGTCACAATGTTACTTGCTGATTTCAGCAGTGCACAGGACTGCAGCATGTTTGCATGAGTTGACATTGTAAGTAACATGAATCATTTTCTCTTTTTTCTTCTAGGAAAGGAGTCTGAATGCATACCCATTTCTGGAGATATCCAAAGGAGATCTGATCCATTACATGTGTCCTTTGGAGAATCAGGTGGACTTTTGCGTGCCTGAACTTCATGAGAAGAAAACATCTGATGACACTGAGGAGACAGTCGAGCATAAAGATGTTGATGTTAAAGAGTCAGTGACAGGTATGTTATTATACTCATCTGCGCAGTATAAGGATGAGCATTCTACTACTTCTTTTTCATCATAATCAAAAATGATCTGTATTAAATTGCTTTAAAAATAATTACAATAAAAAAAAAATTCAGGTAACATGAAAACATTTTAAAATATCTATTTACATTTATTTGTAATATTAAATTGAGATAGTTTTTTCTTTTAATATTATTATACTATTAAAGCTTTAATATTAATTAACTGTAGTTGCATGATTCAAAGCACATGATTTCAAGGTTTTGTTGCATATGTTATATATTACAGTGTGAAAAAATACAGACATTCCATTAATGGAAACAAGCATCAATCCATAACAATTCTGAGTAGGAGCTGTCTCTTGATTCTCATTCCTTGTCCAGTAATATCACAGTCTAGCAAAGAAAAATAGCAGTTGTGTCTTTATGTGGTTGCAGACAGATGGCTTATGTTATTGCCATCTTCAGTGTCCAGTTCTTCAGCCACCTCTGCTTATGTTCCGAAACTATTACTTTTAATTTCAGATGTTATAAATCTGTCAGAACCTGCCAGGAACATTAAAACGACGTGTGAGTGCATGCATGAATGTGTTCATGAGGACTCATTCATCATGTGCATTTATTCCAGAGCAATTGCACAGTAGTCACACCTTATCCGCTGTATTATGTCTCTGTTGTGAGCAGACAAGCTCTGTGAAACTGAGAAAAATGAAAGAGCGCAGTTCAGTCACAGCGGCAGTTGTTCACAATTCACTCTGTGGTCAGTAAAACAAATGGCTGCGAAGATTGATGCTAAAGTCCGAGGGCTGTTTTCTGCTCTGCGCAGCTAAACAGAGTCATTACTCCAGCGGGACAACAGCTAAACTCAGTGTGTGTGTGTGTGTGTGTGCCTGCAGCTCTCTTAATTAAAGGCCGTTCAATCACAGCTGCTCAGCTGGATCTGACAAGTGCAGGTTGTGAATCAAACTCCTTCATTTGGGGGATTGCATGGCAGTTCAGTACATCTTTCTTTCACTCTCTCTTTTTTCATCCATTCCTTCCACTTTCGTCTCTTGGGTGCTTTAACATGAACCAAACAACTTTAGATTTACACATTGAGGACTGGGTTTGGATTTCAGTGCGTGTATTTCAAGCTCATTGGACGCGTTCAGTGAGTTTAAAGTGAATGTGCGGTGACCTTTATTCCTTTTACTAAAAGCATTTCAGCTGTATATACAAGAAGTGGAGCCTTATTTATATTAATGCCCTTTTATTAACAATATACCCTTGGCTCAAAATGTCATAATTTGCAAAATTGCGAGAATATATATATTATTGTACATACATACAGTGGAGATCAGAATTAGAGAACCTATTTCAACTGTATACGACAGTTGAAATGTATACGACTTCCTTCTTTTAGACTAGTTCAGTCTGAGTTATATAAAAATTTTCCTGGCACTTCCAAGCTTTAGAATGGCAGTGGGCAGGTATTTCTCTTCATCAGTCCAAAACAAGTCCAATAAAGTGCATCCATCCAGGCATTTTTCATTAAGGATGGATGCACTTTATTGGACTTGAACATGCAATTATAAAGCTTGGAAGTGCCAGAATAATTTTTATTATAACTTTATATATATATATATATATACCTAGAATGCCTGGAGAGTGAGCAAATAATGGGATAATTTTTAATTTTGGGTGAACTATCCCTTTAAACATGCTGAGACGAATCCTTACCCTGTTCAGCATTGAACTGGCAAGCAATTCCAGCTGCAGTGCTGAACCAATTTCCCATTGAGAGTCTCTGCATTATCCTGAGATTTTTTTAAGAGAAGTCAGACTGAAAGCACACTCTGCAGTGACCAAGCCTCTCATTGGCAGAAAGAATCAAAAGGCTAAGCTCATCTTTGCTGAGGATAATGTTGTGTGGAGAGAGGAAAACTGATCCAAAGTTCACTTTAGTGATGAAAGGGATGGGAAACATTTTGTTCAGTGTCAAACTGAGTAAAGACTGAAGCCCAAGTGTGTGAAGAAGTCAGTGAAAGGTGAAGGAGGAAGTGTTGGTTTGGGGGATGTTTTCTGCAGTGGGAGTTGGGTCTCTTATACAGATGCATGGCAGAGTGAATGCAAATGTTTATCAGAAACTCTTTCAGCAACATGCAGTTCATTCCCTGCAATTTTCATGCAAGACAGTGCCCTCACCACAATGGAAATGAGGTAAAGCAGTTGAAGTAATGAAATGGCCGGGCCGGAGTCCTGATCTAAACTCATCTGAAAATCTCCAGAGAATCCTTGGTGACAAAGTTATGGCTCAGAAACCCACTACAGTTACCAAAGAGAGTGGACGGAGAGTGAATCAAGATCACACCAGCGCAGTCTGAGAGACTAGTGATGTCCTTGCAGCCGCAGATGTGCTGAAGTCATTCAGCATCTACACTTCCTACTAATTTCTGACAGCTGTAACACTCCAAATTTTTTTAGATGTAATCTTCTTTCATGCTACAGTGGTTACTCTTCTCTAATTTTGACAAAAAAGGTTTTTGTTGAAATGCCTTGGTTTTGTTGAACATGTTAGTAGAACAGTGATATACCTAGAGTTGATATTCTAAAATTTTGAGTGATAAAGATTTACGATATTTCAGAAAAAAATCAAGTATTTATAGATTGTTCTCTAGTTTTGATCTGTATGTACTGTACCTATCATTACACAGTCATGTCCCCTTTCGTCTAAAACGTTTTACTGAACAAAAATCCTGAAGCTCAGCTAACAATCCCACTGGACCCAATTTACAATCTAACTCGGGCAAACGCGATTTAAGAGGCTTTTCCATAGAAAGATATGCTTTAGCCTTGTTGAGATTTCAAACCGTTTGAAGAGCCTGGAAGCAAATCTACTACTTGAAATTCTTGCCCACACATTAAATATTTGACGCGTTAGTGCCAAAAATGTTATTATTTTTTTTTTAGCGATTTACAATGAAGAAATGATTATTCTTCTCTTCCATTTACATTTTTCTATCTACTAAACTCTTAAAAAACAATGGTGCTTCACGATGCCATATAAGAATCTTTTTTGTCTAAATGGTTCCATAAAGAACCTTTAACATCTGAAGAACCTTTCTGTTTCACAAAGGTTCTTTGTGGCGAAAGAAGGTTCTTCAGGTTATAAAAAAGTAAAAAAAGACATGGTTCTTTAAAGAACCTTTGACTGAATGGTTCTTTGTGGTACCAAAAATGGTTCTTCTATGGCATCGCTGTGAAGAACCTTTTAAAGCACCTTTATTTTTAAGAGTGTAACTGCTGAAGGTGACGTGTTAAATGAAAAGGCATGAAAAGCTCATTTTCAGAGTGTGACTTATTTAATTTCACCGTGCTATTTATTACCATGCTCATATCGGTTAATGACCATAGTGCCTCATTTTCCATATTTAATCTTTTGTGTCTATCTCCTGTGGTCTGACACTCTGCGACTCGGGCAGGCCGGGATCTGTCTAGAGCTGAACCCGATAATGACGATAAGGTGAGTTATTAGGACCAGGAAAGTGATTAGGAAAAGTGGCTGGAGCTGGTGAATTAGGGACCCGCTGAGCATCACGTTCTGCTCCCAAAAGACCATTCTCAGATGTGACAATGATCTTTTAGAGGGTGTCATCCAAGCTGTGAACAGAGCTAATTCCAGTGTCACGGTGCTTAAGAGCACCAAGGGTACACTGTGCACAATGTGAAGGACAAGTACAGGCAAATTCACCAAGACCGGAAAGCCCAGTCTAATCTTAGCGGTGCCCTTTTGGGTTGTTAAAAGGTTTCTCACATACTCCGACTGAGAGGTTATAATTAGCTGTGGTGACTTGGACTTGGGAAGGAAGCTGCCGTCTAACGAGTAGATTTTAAACGGGTTAGGGTAACGATTCCAGTTTAAAGCAAAAGTCTGAAGTAAATACAACAAAAAAAAATTATACTTTTTGATTCAGCAAAGATTTGTTAAATTGACTGAAAGTGACAGTAAAGAAACAATATTGAAAATAAGTCTAGACAAAATATTACATGTTCCAGCATATAGATCCATATTCTGTGGTTGTGATTTAAGAAGGCTCTTTCTTTGACCAAGGGTTTATTACTGTTATAAAAAGACCATTCATTCGGGCTTTTCGGGGAGGATTCATTTAAATGAATGACATTTAGGCATATTTATGTGGTGGCCAAATGTAAGGTGTGTTGTGGCACCTAATGGGGTTTGAAAAGGTCGTCCCCTCACTGCTCCTCTTTTCTGCCGTGTGAATCTTCACAATGAGCAGAGAGCTGGTGCTTAATTAAGATGCCATATCTAATATGTTGAGATGGGCTGGATGAGAGAGGGATCATTCCTTTCCATCTAAAATAATACTGGCAGGGAGCGACGAGAGGTCAAATTCAATGCTGTCCTAAAAGAAATTAGGCCAAATGGGAAGTTTTATTTTAGTTTAAATAGCTGGTATTAGACTGACAGTGTAGATACTCTCTTTCTTGTTCTCTTTCTTTTTTCCTTCCTCTCCCCCTCCTTCTTTCAGCTCCATTCTCAGTGTGATTCAGTCACTTTATTTGTTCATTTTAAGCATTTTAAAATAGTTTAAGCAAAGGACTGCAGTCATAACCAAAATATTATTTTCTGACCCATTCCAGTTTATTTGTCTGTCTACTTTTTTATTTACCCTTCTTCCTATTTTCACAGAACAGCCCCTTACTCGATTTCCAAACTGATTTTGGTGTGTGTGATTAGGCTTTTTATGTAAATAATTCATTTATTGACTTGTAAAGCTGCTTTGTGATGTCTATTCAATGCATTACTTGTCTGCCACAATAATGTATCAAATCTACGTTTTTGATTATTAATATGCATTGCTAAGAACTTCATTTGGACAACTTTAAAGGTGATTTTCTCAATGTTTAGATGTTTTCACCCTCAGATTCCGGGTTTTCAAATAGTTGTATCTCGACAAAACAAATCATACATCAGTGGAAATCTTATTAATGTATAAATCCAAAATTTATTCAAGATTTATTCATCCAAAATTTGCCAAATTCCATGACATTCTGTGTCATATTCCTATGATTGGATTCTGCGATTCTGTCCGCATATTCTGCAACGTGGTAATCACTTTCCATTGCACAAAGGGTCCATTATAGGCTAGCTTAAAAAAGGTTCAGCTTTAGATTATAAAAATGTTCTTCACTCTAAAAAAAAAAGTGTTTTTTTTTTAAAGAACTGTTTAATTAAAGGTTCTTTGTGGAACCGAACACAGTTCCTTCATGACAGTTCTATGAAAACCCACTTGGAATTTTTAATAGTGTAAATTATTATTAATAATAAGCTAAGAAAAGTTTCAAACTTAGTTTCTAAAACTAAAAAAGGCAAATTGCAGTTTAAAATCCTGCTGTTACTGCTGATAGCCTTTGGGGATCCTTTAACGTTATTTCAGCATCAGAGAGTTACAGTCATTTACTATCAGCAGTATAATTGCAAGAAGCTGTGCTGTTATCGTGACACACACCAGGTGAGAGTTTTAATTGCCAAAAAGCTAAATATGAGCTAATACAACCCCCAAAGGCTCTGTTTGAGCCAAATGAAAAATCCCTCCAAAGGGATTTCAAATATTTAACTCAGAATTGAAGGTGAGACGTTGGTAAACAGCTGTGATTCTCTTAGGGGGGGGAAAGGAATTCCTAAAAGAGAAATAGAAGCTTTATGAATTGAGTTTAGTGGTCACTACACAAACATACTAAACATGACCCAAAGCAGTTGTTAACATTTTAAGTGCTTTAACTAGTTATATTATAACGGCTTTATATAGATTAAGTAAAAAATATAATTAATTACACAAAACGCTAAACCTATTGGATTAATAAAAGCCCCCTAATGAAGGCACTATTACAGTAGGAAATTTACAAAATATCTTCATGGAACATGATCTTTACTTAATATCCTAATAATTTTTGACCCATACAGTGTATTCTTGGCTATTGCTACAAATATACCCGTGCTACTGAAGACTTAAGATTTTGTGGTCCAGGGTCACATATCATATACAAACTGAAACTTAACAGTCTTCACAGCAGCCTGTCAGAATTAAAAAGTTTGTTTTAACTTGAAGAAATTGTGACACAAATGTGTTGCTTAATGTAATGATAGTACTAGGGATAATGATAAAAGAATTATTAAAACATAAGATTTAAGGAATATTTACCAGAATGTATTTACCAGAAAAATTTAAATACACAACACAGTATTTCTGGAGAAAGAAAGAAAGAAAGAAAGAAAGAAAGAAAGAAAGAAAGAAAGAAAGAAAGAAAGA